>QOCX01002791.1:0-20277 GCA_005959815.1 Sarcophaga bullata
ACCAGCCAAAGGTGCTGAATGTATAGCACCACGGGTTTTGGCTACATAACCGGCATGACCATGTATAGCAGCAGGTACAGCGGCATGAATAGCAGCAGGAATGCCAGCGTGAACAATAGCAGGATGGGCAGCATGAACAGCAGCAGGAATGCCGGCGTGTACAATAGCAGGATGTGCAGCATGAACAGCAGCATGTACTGCAACAGCTGCTGGTGGATGTCCTAGAATACCATGGGCTAAGGGCAAACCACCCAATACTGGTGATGTGACGATGGTGTGTGAGAGTGGGCCACCGGCAATCTGAGTCACTACATTGCCCAATGGTAACACGGAGGATTGAACGCCCAAGGTCAAAGCCAAAGTGCACAAAGTAACGATAGCGAACTACATTAAATAGAAAAATTCAATCGTTTATTATTCAAATCATTAAGTTATTCATAGAAATTCAAATGTAAAAAACATAATCACAAACAGATACACTCACTTTCATTTTTATTGTTGGTTTAGAAATTTGAAAGTGTTTTAAAAAAGTATTGAAGGAAAACTAACTTTGTGTTGCTTGTTTCAACTCAAGTTCTATTCTGATTTCATATAAAGAGAAAGAAGTTAGAGAAGGAATATCCGAACTGGACTTATGCACTGGCAGTTTTGATTACTAACGGATATTTGCATCATATTTAATGAGGTCGCCAGGAGCGGGAGCCACATTTACATTTGGCAACTGTTATTTTTGTTCACTAATCTTTATCCCTTATTTTGCCTTGCCAGTTAAAATGTGAGGCCTTTTGTTGATAACTCTTCAATAACAAGCGATAAGTTTAGGATTTTTCTCTTGAGATCAAATTGATGATACAGAATACACGTGTTCGCGTCAAGAGATTTGCGAAAAGCTACGACATTGTCGGGTGTAAACTATGGACCCACTTGATTCCGGTTTCTTGTAGTTCTTGGCAAACATTTTAGATATCGCAACCTGCTTTACCTCTATAGGTAATATTGAAGTCGAAAATAGATTTAAAACTTAAAAAAAATAATCTCAACTGGTAAATAAGCAGATTGACCTCTTCAGATTGATGCCAGTTAAAGTTTATTTGTTCTCACGAATTCGATACTTTATATGACTCCCGGTTGTAAGCGATTCTTATTTAACCATTAAACAAGTAAACACATTCTTACCATCATTTCTCGAATATATTTATTCTAGTATACGATAAAGACTTTTAAATATACTAACTGACCCGGCGAACTTCGTCCCGCCCAAAATTGATTTTTTATATTGCCCAAAACATGTCACACACATATATTTTATAATAATAGTTGGGAATAGGGAGAAATAGCCCCCCTATACAGCCCCCTCTGAATTCTTCTTAAAGAAGAAAAAACATAAACCATATGTGTTCTACGGCACGCATATCTATCTCGTTTAAAATTTAATCGAGGGCGGTACGGTATTTAGGCGAAGCACACTAAGGATAACAATCTGAGGTCCGAATCATGGGTAGCGCTGACGAAGTTGTAGTTGTTGTACTCGCTCCAAAACAAAAACTAACAGACACACATTTTATATGTGTACGTATGCGGCTATAAACCATCGAATTAGGTAGGGTGAGTTTGTCGATATCGACTCTACGAACTTATCCACCAAATTGCTATCGTCAACGATCATTATGTCGCTAAATATTCAATTTTAAAAATTTGCCACGCCTACTTGCTGCTATATCGAATTTTTTTTTCTACAAACCATCTGAAACTGATAAGCTTTCCAAAAAAAAAAGAATGTTTAAAAGCGGTTCAGTAATTTAAGAGTAATAGGTATCACCTAAAGGGGGAGGTTTGACACGACCAACTTTGGTGGGGTTGTCGATATCGACCCTACGAACTTACCCACCAAATTTTATTAGTTTGTGATCGATATGTACCTAAATATTCTTTTTTCATGATTTGCCACGCCCCTTTAATATTTAGGGATATGAAAAATAGATAAAATCGGTCGATCAATTCCGGAGGAGTTTAACCACTAACACCATGGCACGAGTACTTTTTATATTCGATTTAATACGAAATGAAATGAAATGAGATTCTCAAATAAAAAGTTTTTGTATAAAATATCGGGTCTTTCATTAAGCATTTCCAACCTTTAGATTTAAATAAAACATCCAAATTGTCTAATTTGTCATGTCTCTGGTGCATAGATGATCAGAGTTGGGTTTTTTGGACCGTTGTCTTTTGCGGCCTGTTCGTATACACAATAACTTACTTTCAAGACGCTCTTGCACAATGTTCTCAGAGCTGTATGGCACGTTGCGCCGTACTTATTCAAAATAGCTAAGGAAATAATCTCTCCATTCGCTCTAAACGAATTACTCAGATCCGTACAGTTCCACGAGATTGTACAGTGCAGTTTCAGTAAACAAGAAATCCCAAAGTCGTGTACATCCGTGATTGCAGTTAATATTTAACAACTCAAATAAGATGTCATACATATCCATACGACGAACTCCGAACTACTTTCTCACACCACACTTGTTCTGTGTGTCAAATTTATACAAATTTATACAATTCCGAAAACTTCGACATGGCAATTCTTTTTAATTCTCAGAGCTTTTGTCAGAAATCTGTTGAGAAGAAGAAATTTTTTTCCTATTTAATTTTGTCGGAGATGTCTGACCGGGGTTTGAACCTAGGCCTCACGTCTAATAAGCCAACACACTACCTACTAAACCACGATGACGCCAAGACAAAGATAATCCCTTAACTATTTAAATATTTTCATAAAAATGATAGAAACGGTGATTCCTGAGTCATCCTTTCTAAGTCCATTAATGGAAATATTTAAGTTCCAGTATTCTACAATATATTCCTCTACCACTTAAAATACTCTGATATTTCGGGATATTTTATATTGAAAAATATATATTCATAGGCAGGGTTTTTAGCAGTATATTATCTGTATCTTACAATAGTTTCTTCTCCTATTTGCCACTCTAATCGTTCCAAACTGTTACTAAATTGGTTTCACATTGGTTTGATGTACATTACCGTTATTTGAGTTTCAATATATTCTGTTTAACCAAGTCAATACTTTAATTCATTCTAAGAATAAACGCAAGTGAATGTTTATTTTTTAACTTTTTTCATAAGTTATTGCTTTATTGACAGTTCTTACGAAATTATTCAATAGAAGATAAGGAAAGTAAAAGGCATCAAAATGAGTTGAAATGCAGAGAGAAAGAAATAGAAAAAAAGATAACCGATTGACTATATACTGGCAGTGTTGATTGACTAACCGGATATTTGCATATATTTAATGTGTGCCAGGAGCGGGAGCCAAGTTTACATTGGCTACCGAGTTAATGTGACCAGCCAAAGGTGCTGAATGTATAGCACCACGGGTTTTGGCTACATAACCGGCATGACCATGTACAGCAGCAGGTACAGCGGCATGAATAGCAGCAGGAAGGCTGGCGTGAACAATAGCAGGATGGGCAGCATGAACAGCAGCAGGAATGCCGGCGTGTACAATAGCAGGATGTGCAGCATGAACACCAGCATGTACTGCAACAGCTGCTGATGGATGTCCGAGTATACCATGGGCTAAGGGCAAACCACCCAACACTGGTGATGTGACGATGGTATGTGAGAGTGGGCCACCGGCAATTTGAGTCACTACATTGCCCAATGGTAACACAGAGGATTGAACGCCCAAGGCCAAAGCCAAAGTGCACAAAGTAACGATAGCGAACTAAATTAAAGAGAGAAAGATTCAATCGTTTATTATTCATTTCATTAAACTATTGACAAAAATTCTAGTGCAAAAACACAAACAGAGATATTCACACTCACTTTCATTTTTGTTGTTGGTTTAGAAATTTGAAAGTGTTTTAAAAAAGTATTGAAGGAAAACTAACTTTGTGTTGCTTGTTTCAACTCAAGTTCTATTCTGATTTCATATGACAAATTGCTGGATTTTTATATCAAAATAAGCGACAACAATAAACACTCTTTACGGACAAGTTTTCCCATTAAAATTAAAAATAATTATGAATTGTCTGAGCAAATAGTCTAATAAAATTACAACATTACTAACATATGAGTGTGTGAAGTGAAAAAAGTATGAGGAAATGCAAAACAGGTCATATGCTCCCGTATATTTCTCAGCAAACATGCATATTCAGTTCAGCTAATTGCAATTCATGAACACTCTACTTTATAAATTTATCTCCCAGTACATACACATCATAATTGGTTATTAGATCACTTCAGGCAGGATAACGACCTAGCTCCCTACACCACTTATGTTGTATGTGTTAATTTTCAATATGAGTGGTAGGACATGCAGTTCTTCGAATATTGTCCGAGATTCCAAGTAATCAGCTTGAAACTCTTTTAAAATAATTTCAATACAAACTTCTAGAAAATTAAAATTTTGTCTAGAATTGTGTAATCGAATCCTTTAACTATCACTTGATATCCTCTATTCGGTGTATGATTTCCATCTCTCTACCGAATTATTATTTTTTAGTTTGAAGAAGAGGACAATGTGCGTAATGGATACCCCATAGAGACTGTTACCTACGAGACAATCAAAAAAGGCCACAAAATAACTTTGTAGGCAGCAAAATGAAGTCGATCAAGGCAGCTGAGATTAAAAGGATATCCAAGCCATGTTTTGAACACATTGTGAATGAATAGTTCGTTATGGGAAAATTCTGTTTAAAGTGGGTGCTGGCTTCTAACAGTGTTTCAAAGTGTTATACGCCAATTTATGCGTAAAAATTTTCAATGGATGCGATTTGGTCATCTATCATTTCACACCAGAAACAAAACGAATGTCACTTGAGTAGTGGACACCTGATAATTCGACTACAAATCATACAAAGACGCAATAGTTAGCTAACAGTTTTAAGCTAGGTTTTTCCTTGAAACTCTTACTCATAAAAAGCTAAAACCTTATAAAGGATAATAAGTAACGTAGTTCTTTTTTTTTTAAATCCCTTATTATAACGGGTCTTTCATTAAAGACTTCCATGCTTTAAGCTTAAATAAAACAAAGTTCCTCGTCAAACATACTCATACGACTTAAGAAAATTCTACAAAAAAGTCTAACGGCATCAAAACGCACGATATCGGTGCTAAGTACAAACCAATAACATTCCCTCTAACCGCAGAATACGCAGTGTGACATTAGCTGTTTGACACGTGCCATTTCGAGGAGTGAAAGTTGTGCTTAGTCTGAATATATATTGAAAAAAGTGTCAACGCCTTCCGTGGAGCTTCAAGTACCTGATTTGTTTTATAGACATCCATTAATGGATTATTAGTCAGTACAACTTGTTTTTTTGTCAGAAATACACCCCCGATTTCCAAAGGGTTTGTAAGATTCTTGCATGAAAACCAGTCATAAGAAAAGTAGCCAGACAATCATCTGCTCCACTAAAGTAAATCTGGACGATTGGTGTGGCTATTAGTACAAATTCATATCTTCATTCCATAGTACCTCATAACAGATTTCATTTTGTTATTACCGTGTTGTATATGTTACTAAAAGTACACCTCTAGGAGTGTCTTCATAATCGCTTTCTATCAAAATATATCAAAGTGTGTTTGTGTTCTCAATGAAAACCTTATTCATTTGAAAAGCCGTCTTTTAAATATAAGCCACAGTTATACGCATTGGAACTCAGCTAAAATATCCAATTTTTATGACTTTGGCATATAAATCCGACTGAATTCGACCAATGCCATGGGTAATGTTGGGTTTGAGGACCATAATGGTGTGTGGCTAAGTCAAAACACCCAACGCCTCAGAAATACCCCACAAAAAAGTCTAATGAGGTTGAATCGCAAGAAGTCGTTGACATTCCTTTCACGCGAGATGGGCATGCCGAAAGTCGCTCGCAGAGAATATACAACGTGCTGTGTAGTTTGTTCTATTAAGACGACATGCTGTAGTATTCAGGTTTTCTAATTCATGTTAGAAGAAGTCGGTATTTATCGACTATGTTGACATTACTTTCACGCGAGATGACCATGCCCTCAAGTCAGTCGTACAGAATATCAAACGTGCTGTGTAATATGTCCTCTTAAAACCACATGCTGTGGTATTCAGATTTTCTAATTCATGATAAAAGAAGTCGGTATTTATCGACCTACAGTACGAGCCGTTGACTGTGATGTCCTTTTCGCAAAGAAATATTGACCAAAGTCCATAACAAATATAAGAATTTCTCTCTTAAAATATAAATACCTGAAGGAAGAAGTTGTGATAAAATATTCATGTGATCAAACATTGTGCTGGAAATCGAATAGTCTAAGGTTGTTCCTCAACTGCTTGAGATGGACGTATGGTAAAAATAGATTCCAAACTAACCAGCTAGGGGCAAAATGGACTATGAGGCGTCTGAGTAAAGGCGTGGAACAGATAAGGCAATGAAGGCCTTAAGCGCTACCCCTCCTAACCTAACGTAATTGGTGAGCAATATTTTGCGAGAAAATGGTAATAAAATGGATAAGCTTGATCAGAAACACATAAGCAAAATAATAACATTCAGAAATTGGATTGGCTTGCTCAAAGCCTTGATGTTAATCTTATGAACGCATTTATGGAACATTCTCAATAACATAACCTCTATAGCATCCCACATTAAACTTCAACAAGTTTGAAATAAAATTCAAAATGAATGAAAAGCGTTTTCATAATTTAAATTAAGCAGGTCAAAACGATTTAAGCGGTTACTATCAATAAAGTTGGTGCAACGATATATTGCAGGCTTAAATGATAAGACCGACTTTAAATAATATTTTTATACTTTGATTTTGTATTAAATTTGCGTAAATATACGAAGTTAAAGACGCTGAGCCAAAAAAAAATTAAATAAACACACACGTTTTTTTATAATTTTTTACTTTTTTTATAAAGTATTTGCTTTATTGAAGGATATGTACAGAACAGAAGATGAAGAATGAATGTAAAGTAATTTAGATGAATAAAAAGCCTAGAATGTAAGTGAAATATATGAAATTCAATAAAAAGAAACCTTTCATAGTTGTACCCTGTATTAAACGAAAACGAACTTAAAACTAAAATTTCTAACTTCTCTGAGAATACGAATAAATTAAAATAAAAGCATCATACTGGCAGTTTTTCTTTTTTTCTGTGATGGTTAAACTAAATTTGTATCAGTGATATCAGTGCCTAACATTTTTTAGAATTCTCTTAGTGAGTACCAGGAGCGGGAGCAACATTGATGTTGGCTACTGAATTGAGATGACCAGCTAAAGGTGCTGAATGTACGGCACCACGGGTTTGAGCGACATAACCAGCATGGCCAGCGGCTACTACGGCATGACCAGCGTGACCAACGACATCGGGAACAGCAGCAGCATGTACAGCTGCAGGAATGGCAGCTGGAACAGCAGCAGGTATAGCAGCGGGAACAACAGCTGGTGAATGGCCTACAACTACCGAACCACCCAAAGGCCAAGGTGAAACAACAGGCGATGTTACAGCAGTATAGGAAAGAGGATGACCAGCCACCTGGGTAACAACATTACCCCATGGTATGACAGAAGATTGCACGCCCAAGGCCAAAGCCAATGTGAACAGGGTAACAATAAAGAACTGTTTTCATATTCGATTAAAGAAAAAAAGGAACAAGTTTTTTTTAAAGAATTGAAATGGAATTGAATTATGTTCCCACTTACTTTCATTTCGATATATGATGTATGTGTAGTGGGTGAATAAAAAGAAAACTAACTGCGTGTGTTGCTTGTATGAACTACAGTTCCATTCTAATTTCATTTCACTAATGCCCGCCATTTTTATACTCAAACGAATATCATTATAAATCAACAACAACTATTTATTGTTATTGCCTTTCCTTTCCTTTATTAAAACTTCATTAAAACTTGAATTTTAGTTTAAAATCGAAACATTTAAAGAGAGAATAAAGAAATTTACAAACTGAGAGTTCAGTATGTAAAATACGCTTGAAAATCTTTGTAAATCAACATTCAAATCTGGAGAGTTCAAATGAAACACGTCAGCTTTAGGAAACTTCAATAATACTTTTTAAATTTTATTTAATTACAATAACAAAAGAAATATCTAGCAGCATTAGAATAGAAACAATAAGAAACACTCAAGAAATTTTGTGAGTATGATTCAGTTTTAAGAGATAAAATTGTAGCATGCTTGGAATAATAATTGGAATGTTGCTGTTAAAAAGTGCCGTAATTTAAGAAATTGTCATAATTATTGTAGTTTTTAGTTTGTTATCGATAGCATTGCCCCATGTTTACATAGTTCACTTTACATGTTTTGCACTGTTAAATTAATTGTTGGTAGATTCCGTTAGCGGGTAGCTTGCCGTTCACAGGCAAGTTCACTGGGTAAGGTAAGCCTTGTCATGATCCGTTAGTGATGGGTTTGAGCTTGGGAAGAACCCAGGCAGTTCTCTTAGTGTTCATTCTGTCATCCAAATTACGAATTACAAATTACGGCTGCCTCTAAGTGCAGGGCACATAGAAGGATTTGTGCCGATACCGTTTTTTCTACACCCTGGCAGCTTCTGTAGCAGTTGTGGACTGCCAAGATTTGCGGCTTAGTCGCGTATACCTGCAACTTAAGAATACCACACAAGAAAAATTTCACATCTCTTTCACGGCCCTCAAATCGGTCGTGCAGAATATTCAATATGGCATGAGCTATAAGGTACGTAACGTCGTCCTTTTGAAACCACCAGATCATACAAGTCAGCAAAGAAATTTGCCATCATCGACTTATAGTGCTCGCCGTTGACAACGAGGATCTGTTGTTCAGAGCCCATCTTTATAAAACTTAATTCAATGTCAGATGAGACATGTTATGTTATATTGGAACGAATATGATTTCAGTTTTAGGTTTCATTGATAAATTTTTCTAAATAAGTTAAGGAGTTCAATTAAAAGAAATGAAGGTCATTCTGAGACTCGGGCAAGCTTGTTTATATTCCTCCGCTAACGTTCTTCAGGTCTATGCAGTTTCACAAGCTGTTACTGTGTAGTTTCATCTTCTGCCTTGCCAGAAAATCTCAAACATGCGATCGCAGTTAACTTTAATAACCTGCAGATGCCGTAGTCTAGTTTTCTCAAAAATTTGTTGCTTGGGGTCGACTTTAAGCCTTACGTCCCGCCACTCATGTTTAAAAATTATCACACACACTATAAATAAGTATGGTGAAAAACTGCATTGAAAGATATATAAAGAGTCGAGACTGAAGGTTTGTCTCTTGACTATTAAAAGGCTTCATTGTTTTTGCTCAATCATCAGAGATTCTTGGACTTAGAAGTTCATGCTGGTACTAGTAACAAAAAGTTCAAAGATAATGCCATAAATATTTACGCATTGTTTGTAAACATGATAGAGATTGTGATTTCTGAGACTTTTTTTTATTCCGGCAAACAAGTGCAATTAATAATCGCCAAACCTAATTGTCTAGCACTCCTGACTATCTTTTCTAACTAAATGGACATTTTTAAGCTTCAGCATGAAATTTAATATCCCTTTACGACTTAAAATACTCTGATATTTCTGGATATTTTTTGTTGCAGGGTTTTTAACACTATTTTGTCCCACATTGATTTGTTGTATATACCGTCATATAAGCTTCCAAGATATAATTCTGTTATCGATTGTTTGATTTTCAATATATTCTGGTTAACCAAGTCAATACTTTAATTTATTCTAAGATTAAACTCAAGAAGTTTTTTAATTTTGTTAACTTTTTTCATAAGTTATTGCTTTATTGACAGTTCTTACGAAATTATACAATAGAAGATAGGGAAAGTAAAAGACATCAAAATGAGTTGAAATGCAGAGAGAAAGAAATAGAGTAGATAACCGAATGACTATATACTGGCAGTGTTGATTGACTAACCGGATATTTGCATATATTTAATGTGTGCCAGGAGCGGGAGCCACATTTACATTGGCTACCGAGTTAATGTGACCAGCCAAAGGTGCTGAATGCACAGCACCACGGGTTTTGGCTACATAACCGGCATGACCATGTACAGCAGCAGGAACAGCGGCATGAATAGCAGCAGGAATGCCAGCGTGAACAATAGCAGGATGGGCAGCATGAACAGCAGCAGGAATGCCGGCGTGTACAATAGCAGGATGTGCAGCATGAACACCAGCATGTACTGCAACAGCTGCTGGTGGATGTCCTAGTATACCATGAGCTAAGGTTAAACCACCCAACACTGGTGATGTAACGATGGTATGAGAGAGCGGGCCACCAGCAATCTGAGTCACTACATTGCCCAATGGTAACACAGAGGATTGAACGCCGAAGGCCAAAGCCAAAGTGCACAAAGTAACGATAGCGAACTACATTAAATAGACAAATTCAATCGATTATTATTCAAATCATTAAATTATTCATAGAAATTCAAATGTAAAAACACAAACAGAGATATTCACACTCACTTTCATTTTTATTGTTGATTTAGAAATTTGAAAGTGTTTTAGAAAGTGTTTTAGAAAACTAACGTTGTGTTGCTTGTTTCAACTCAAGTTCTATTCTGATTTCATTTGACAAAATTCTCCGATTTTTATATCAAAATAAGAGACAAGTTTACCCATTAAAATGAAAAATAATTATGAATTGTCTGAGCAAATAATCTAATAAAATTACAACATACAACATACTCGTACAACATACAAGTGAAGTGAAAAGAGTATGAGGAAATGCGAAACAGGTCATATGCTCTCGTGCAAACATGCATATTTAGTTCATTTGATTGCGTAAACACTCTATTTTATAAAGTTTACTTCAAGTTTTATGTGAATATCCGAGTACTTGAATTCAAACTTCTTGAAATATAAAATTTCTCACACCACTTATGTTGTGTTATTAGAAATGGCAGGGCCTACAGTTTAAAGTCGACTCTTAACTACAGACTTTTGAGAAACTTTTCACTGGGATTTTATTTGCGGTCAGAGTACGAGTATTTAGAGTAGTAATCTGGGAGGAAGTCACCAGGGAAATATTTTTTTATATTTTTTTCCTTTTTTTGGAGATGTCTGACTTGTGGTTTAGACCGTGGCCACATATCTAATAAACCAACACATTATTCACTAGATCACGGCGACTTTGCCTGAATGGATTGCACGTGGTAAATCGATTTCAAAGCACGCAAGGACGTAACAGTTTCTAGGTGTGTTACGCCATCAGTATTACGGATACGGTATATGATAATCTACTATCTTGAAAAAAGAATAACCATCAATAGCGACTATTATATATTCAACCAACCATCACTAATAAAAAGCTAAGGTCTATTAAAGGATAATAAAAAACATAATTTTTATTATTTTTTTTTCATGTCGAATCCCTAATAATATCTGGTTTTTAGTTAAGCTCTTCCTCACCTTAAATTCAAATATAACATGGTGCCTGCTCTAACATACACGTACGACTTAAGAAAACTTCACAAGAAATTGTCTAAAGTGATCACATTGCACGACCTCGGTGGTCAGTTCAATGTAGTATGAGTTCTATAGCACGTAGTTAGTGGTGCTTAGTGTAAGGATATATTCAAGAAAGTGTCCATGTCTTCCGTAAAACTTCAAATACTTGATTTGTTTCTTTACACATCTATACCTACATTCATAGATTACTAGTCATTTCAACTTTGTTTTTGTCAGAAATACGTCACCGATTTCAGAAGGGTTTCTAACAATCTTGCATGAAAACCAGGCATAAGACATGTCACGAGACAACCGAATGATCTTTTAGGTAAGTACAGTGATTGGGTGATGTGTGTGGTTATTAGTACAAATTTAAGTGAGAAACTTTCCAGTTTCATTCATCTCTTCAGTCCTTCATATCTCATAACAGATTTTATTTTGTGATTATCGTGTTGAATATGTAGCTAGAAGTGGAATATCGTCTTTAGGAGTGTCTTCTAACGAGTCTTTCAGTAATCGCTTCCTATCTTTAAAATTAAATAAAATAAAGAGCGTTTGAGTTCTCATCAAAATTTGTTTTATTCATTTGAAAAGCCTATTGAAGTCATTTTATGTGGAGTATATAATCGTTTAAAGCTTTTCGCTGTGGAGCTCATCTAAAATGTTCAATTTCCATGATGGTGGCATATAAATCCGGTGAAATTCGTTCGATGATATGGGTTAGGTTGACCGTGTGGATCTTTATGGCATGTACATCTCTATGGCATTCATCATCACATCAGCTCCACGTGAGATGATCATGCCTTCTAATAGTCTGTAAAGCCATCCTGTTAAAAAAATTTGTCATCAGCGGCGTATAGTGTTCTTCGTCGACAGTGACAGCCGGCCAACTTCGTTCTCTATGGACCAGTGACGTGGCTAGTACAAAGTCCATACCAATGATAAGATTTTTCTCTACCAAAAATATATAATATTTCACAGCCTGAAGAAAGAAAAAATTTGAAGCAAATACAATATTCATTCGATCAAATATTGTGTTGGAAATCAAATACTGTAGTGGGGCTGTTTCTCAGCACCTTACACTGGACGTATGGTAAAAATAAGTTAAAAATAGGTCAACAGGTCTCTGGTTGAAAGCGTGGAACCGGAAACACGGTGAAACTCCATCCCTCCTAACCTAACGTATTTGGGAAACAATACCTTACGAGAAAATTTTTTCAGTAATGCTGATGGAATTGACAAGTTTGATCAGGAACACACAAGCAAGATAATAAGATTCAAAATTTAGATTGGCTTACTCAAAAGCCCTTATGTTAATCGTATGAACCCATTTTGTGGACCATTCTGAATAATATAATTACTATGGAATCCTTCACTAATCTTTAAATAATTTTTAAATACAATTCAGATGGAGTGGAGAAAGATTTCATAAATTTTTAAATTTAAGCAGGTAGAAACGATTTATAGCTGTTGTTATCACTAACTGTGGTGCAACAAAATATTTATCAACCACATATTGCAGGCTTTAATGTTACGAACTAAAATTTATACCTGAATTAACATTTTCTTATTTTAATTTTTTAATTTTGTACTTGAAGTGATGCTGAGTAAAAACAAAACAAATAAACACACACGTTTTTTTATAATTTTTTACTTTTTTGTAAAGTATTTGCTTTATTGAAGGATATGTACAGAACAGAAGATGAAGAATGAGTGGTAAGTGAAATATATGAAATTCATTAAAAAGAAACCTTTCATAGTTGTACCCTGTATTAAATGAAAACGAACTTAAAACTAAAATTTATGAATTCTCTGAGAATACGAGTAAATTAAAATAAAAGCATCATACTGGCAGTTTTTCTTTTTTTCTGTGATGGTTAAACTAAATTTTTATCAGTGATATCAGTGCCTAACATTTTATAGAATTCTCTCAGTGAGTACCAGGAGCGGGAGCAACATTGATGTTTGCTACTGAATTGAGATGACCAGCTAAAGGTGCTGAATGTACGGCACCACGGGTTTGAGCGAAGAAATATCTAGCAGCATTAGAATGAGAAACAATAAGAAAACATCCAGAAATTTTGTGAGTATGATTCAGTTTTAAGAGAGAAAATTTAGCATGCTTGGAATAATAATGGAATGTTGCGGTTAATAGAAGGGCGCTAATTTAAGAAAGATTGTCAATAATTATGTAGTTAAGTTTGTTACATAGCATTGCCCATGTTTCATAGTTCACTTTACATGTTTGCCACTGTTAAATAATTGTTGGTAATTACGTTAGCGGTACTGCCTTCACAAGAGCAAGTTCACATGGGTAAGGTAAGCGTTGTCATGAATCCGTTATGTGAGGTTGGAGCCTGGAAGAACCCAGGCAGTCTCGTCTAGTGTTCATTCTGTGATCCAAATTACGAATTACATAATTACGGAGCTGCCTCTAAGTGCAGGGCAGCATAGAAGGATGTGCGTAGCGTTTTTTCGTACACCCTGGCGCTTCTGTAGCAGTTGGACTTGCCAAAGATTGCGCTTAGCGCGTTAATCCGCAATTTAAAAATACCTACACATAAGGAAAAAAAATTTCACATCTCTTTCACGGCCCTCAAAATCGGGTCGTGCAGAATATCGAATTATGGCATGACGTATAAGGTACGTAACGTCGTCCCTCCCCCTTGAACCACCAGATCATACAAGTCAGCAAGAGAATTGGCCATCATCGACGTATAGGCTCGCCGTTGACAGACGAGGATCTGTTGTTCAGAAGCCCCATCTTTACAAAGACTTAATTCAAGTCAGATGAGACATGTTAGGTAATAGGGATACGATATATGATTTCAGTTAGGTTCATTGATAAATTTTCTAATAAGTTAAGGAGTTCAATTAAAAGAATGAAGCTCATTCTGAAGCCTCGCAAGCTTGTTATATTCCCCGCTAACGTTCTTCAGGTCTATGCATTCACAAGCTGTTACTGTGTAGTTTCAATCTTCTGCCTGCAGAAAATTCAAACATTGCGACGCAGTTTAACTTTAATAACCTGCAGATGCCCGTAGTCTATGTTTTCAAAAATTGTTGCTGGGTCGACTTTAAGCTTACGCTCCGCCACTAATGTAAAAGTAGTCACACACAACATAAATAATATGGTGAATAAAACTGCATTGAAAATATATAAACGAAGTTCAGACTGAAGTTTGTCCTTGACTATTAAAAGGCTTCATTTTTGCTCAATCATCAGAGATTCTTGGACTTAAAGATCATGCTGGTACAGGTAACAAAAGTTCAAAGATAATGCCATAAAATTTAAGCATTGTTGAAACATGATAGAGATAGTGATTTCGGAGACTTTTTTTTTCCGGCAAACGCAAGTGGTCAATTAAATAATCGCCAAACGCTAATTGTCTAGCACCCGACTTTTTTCTAACTAAATGGACATTTTTAACTTCAGCATAAATTTAATATCCCTTTACAGTAAAATTACTCGATATTTCTGATATTTTGTGCAGGGTTTACACACTATTTTGTCCCAACATTATTTGTTGTAACCGTTCATAAAGTCTGCAAGATATATATTCTGTATCTGATTGTTTGATTATTCATATATTCTTGGTTAACCAATCAATACTTTAATTTATTCTAAGATTAAACTCAAAGAAGGTTTTTAAATTTGTAACTTTTTCATAAGGTATTGCTTTAGTTGACAGTCTTACCGAAATGATACAATAGAAATAGATGGATAAGAAAAGACATCAAAATGAGTTAAATGCAAGAGAAAAGAAATAGAGTAGATAACCGAATGACTATAACTGGCAGTGTATGATTGAACTAACCGGATATTTGCCATATATTTATATGTGTCAGGAAGCGGAGCCACAATTTACATTGGCTACGCGAGTTAATGACCGAGCCAAAGGTGCTGAATGCAGCAGCACAACGGTTTGGCTACATAACCGCAATGACCATGTAGCAGCAGCAAGGAACAGCGGCCATGAATAGGCAGCAGGAATCAGCGTGAACATAGCAGGATGGGCAGCCATGACAGCAAGCAAGGAATGCCGGCGTGTACAATAGCAGGATGTGCCAGCATGAACACCAGCAGGTCTGGCAAAAGCTGCCTGTGTGAGTCGCTAGTAATACCATGAGCTAAGGTTAAACGCACCCAACACTGTGATGTAACGATTGGAGGAGAGCGGGCACCACAATCTGAGTCACTATGCATTGCCAAGGTGTAACACAGAGGGATGAACGCCGAGCCCAAAGCCAAAGGCACAAAAGTAACGATAGCGAACCTACAGTTAAATATAGAAACATTCAATCGAAATTATTCAATCATTAAATTATTCATAGAAATTCAATATGTAAAACACAAACAGAGATATTCACACTCACTTCATTTTTATTGTTGAGTTAGAAATTGAAAGTGTTTTAGAAAGGTTTTAGAAAACTAACGTTGCTTGTCTTTTTCTAACTCAAGTTCTAGTTCTGATTTCAATTTGACAAAATTTCTCCGATTTTATATCAAAATAAGAACAAGTTACCCCTATAAATGAAAAAATAATTATGAATTGCTGAGCAATAATAATCTAATAAAATATACAACATACAGACAATACTCGTACAACAATACAGAGTGAAGCTAAAAAGAGTATCGAGGAAATGCAACAGGTCATATGCTCCTCGTGCATACACATGGCATATTTAGTTTCATTTGAATTGCGTAAAACACTGCTAATTTTTATAAAGGTTACTTCAAGTTTTAGTGACGTAATCCGAGTAGCTGAATTCAAACTTCTTGAAATATAAAATTTCTCTCACACCACTTATGTTTGTTATTAGAAAAGGCAGGGCCTACAGTTTTAAAGTCCGACTCTTAACTACAAGACTTTTGAGAAACTTTTCAGAACTGGATTTTAGTTTGCGGCAGAAGTAGCAGCAGGTATGGCAGCGGGAACAACAGCTGGTGAATGGCCTACAACCACCGAACCACCCAAAGGCCAAGGAGAAACAACAGGCGATGTTACAGCAGTGTATGAAAGAGGATGACCAGCCACCTGGGTAACAACATTACCCCATGGTATGACAGAAGATTGCACGCCCAAGGCCAAAGCCAATGTAAACAGGGTAACAATAAAGAACTATTTTCATGAAATTTAAGGAAAAAACAAAGAATAAGATTTTTTTTCTTTAAAGAATAGAAATGGGGAATTAAATTATGTTCCCACTTACTTTCATTGCGATATATGATGTATGTGTAGTGGGTGAATAAAAAGAAAACTAACTGCGTGTGTTGCTTGTATGAACTACAGTTCTATTCTAATTTAATTTCACTAATGCCCGCCATTTTTATACTCAAACGAATTTCATTATAAATCAACAACAACTATTTATTGTTAATGCCTTTCCTTTCCTTATTAAAACTCCGTTAAACTTGAATTGTAAATTAAAATTGAAACATTTAAAGAGAGAATAAAGAGAGTTCAGTATGTAAAATACGCTTGAAAATCTTTGTAAATCAACATTCAAATCTGGATTAAACACGTCACGTTAAGAAATTAAAAATAGAAACACCTTTTTATATACAAATATCAATACAATAACAATAAATAATTGAGATAGTATTTATAACAACATAATTAAAAAAGAAAAAAGAAAAAAAACTTGTAGGTAGCCATATGGTCCGATAGCCTTTTGAAATTAATTCAAATGAAAATTATCAAAAAGTATTTAGAAAACCCCTTCCCCCCAAGCCCTACTTTCTAATGAAGCCACTTAGTATGCCAATATCCATCCTCGAAAGTGTTTCATTCTCCCACAATATAAAGTTGGAAATGTATCCATGAAGACATAGCACCATGTAGTTGATCGAGTGTATTTAATTTTTGTTTCTAGATGGCTTAGCATCCCCAAATAGCCAAGAAATTTCAAAAACGAGTTTGTAGTCGCCGATGTTGCATGTTGAGGCGTTTATCACACTAAGAACTCAAGTGTAGTTAGGCCTGTGGATAGAGATGCAAACAAACATCGATGATTTCAAAAGCAAATATCGCTGATAAAACCGATACATCGATGTTTTTTCGATGTTTTTTTCTCTATCGTTAAATAACTAAACATTTTAACACACCTAATGTATTTTAACACATCTAAACATCTGGAAACAACATTTTAGCACAACGGCACCTACATATCGTCACCTGATTTCAATAAAGTTCTAACAATCTACTTGATTTATTAAGATGCACAGTATCGAAATATCGATGTATCCTTTATATCCCTAGCTATGGATTGAATTAGGGTATTAGGTTTGAAATCGATTTTGCCGTTGATAATCTTACATCCTCTTGAGAGTGAAAAAACGATTTGTATCAATTAGAGACGTCATAGGAGCACAAAGTACCATTGCATCTGTAACATTAAAAAATAAACTCTGGGAGAACTTAACCCTTTTCTGCCTTCTTTTTAAGGTTACCAAGGTCATGATGCTTTGGGTCGTTTTGACCCAATGCGAATTTTCCGAATAAAAGCGATAACGTTTGTGATTATTTATTAGAGTTTAAAAAAAATATTAATTTAAACTAAATTAAAAGGCCTCTTTCTCTTTTCTAATGAAAAAAAGATATTAAGAGAGCTCGGAAGGTACATATTGGCGAAAACTAGATCGGACTCTAAATGGAATTAACTGCTCATCTATGATTACATTTTCATGAAGATTATAAAAAATATCTGAGCTGGTTACTACATTAGTTCCAAATATGCCTTATTGGTGCAAGTTTGTCACAAATTTTTTTTCTTGTCTATTTCCATTGTTATCATACCTCAGGAATTTGTATATTCACATAAATCAGTTGCAGCTTTAAGAACTTTATAGCTCGTAAGGACTTCCTAACAGTGTGCACCACCAGTTCTAAATAATACATTCAGAATAATTTTCTTAACACGATTACGACATCGACTTTATTTGGCCTACGATCTCAATACTCGAATCTTTGCCAAAACCTCACAAGAACCCTCTTCGAAATAGCAGTTAATGCCGAAAAAATTTATTAATTGCTGGAATAACTGGGTAACACATACAAAATTTTTGAGGTTATTTGTTATGATACTTCTTAGGAATTTTCATTAAAGTGTTTCCTATCATCATATTTAAATAAAACTAGGAGCGTGTAGAGATATTATAGAAAGTTTTTATTCGTTTAAACACCATATTATATGTGGCCATTATATGTGGAATATTACATTGTTTAAATGTTCGCCACGGCTCCACATCCACCGGTGGATGTCATCCAAAATGTTAAAATTTCCATGACTCTCGAGCATCAATCAGTTATGTTGGATCGTTTTTGGCAAGATGACATTAGTTGTATTCACTTTCTTTTGAAAATGTTCTTCTCCAAAGGGAACATGGACCGATGATCAGAGCCAGACAATTTTTTTAGATGCATAGGACGCTCTTGCATCCCATGTGGCTCGTTATCGTCGACAATTTTGTTTGTTCACGTACCCATGCCCCTTTAAATAGGCCTCATTTTTGAAAATGATTTTTCAGTGAAAATGAGAATCATTTGCTAACTGCTCCAAAGTCAATTCAGCGTACACACGCCATTATCTGTAGTCGTTCATGAAGATTTGGCAAAACAGACTGAATAAATGACAACAAATTTGATGGATGACCGTTCTGCGTGATTACTGTTCTCGAACATGACAGTTTGACACTGTCAGAGTTCAAAAGCTTCCATGGGAAGACCCTAAAGAATGTGAATTATTTATTAATCGAATGTTTAAACAGCTAAAACTATCATAAAAAAGAATAATAAATTCTGCGGTAGTCTAGAAGGTAGTGTGTTAGCTTATTAGACGTAAGGTCACGATTCAAACCTCAGGCCAGATATCTCAAACTTCTTTTGGGAGTTTCCCGGTAAAAGTTCTGAGAGTAAAACAAAAATTGTAGTGAAAACGTATCTCAAATATCTATCCTTCAAAGTCGACTTTAAACTGTAGATCCCGCCCACTCATGTATAAAATTAACGTACTCAACATAAAAGGTGTGAGAAACAAAAGTCATAACCCTGACTTAAGGATGTAATGAGCAACGATGGATGTAAGCACTGCCAATTAACAAATTTTAATAGAACACTGAACGAAATATTACGAAGATGTTGACTTAACTACGGAAATTACTGAGTTTCCTGGAACTGGAATTTACGCTTATAGACACTAAAGTTCACACATTTTGATTTACTTTCTCTCCAGATATTTAATGCTAAGTGAAAAGAGCACTACTTAATTGATTATGCTGTTTAAATCTGGTTTGCAGCAGGACTAAGACAAATTTTAGAAATTGTTTAATGCTTCAAAGCAAAGTGATTTGAAAATGTGATTCGAAATTAAAAGAGAATGAGATTTTTTTTTGTTACTTTTTTTACAAAGTACTTGCTTTATTAAAGGAAATCATGAAAATAAGAAGTGATAGACATACAAAGAAACCAAAACATAGACATGGTGATAGTGAAAAATGCAAAAAAAAAATTCGTAAAATGAAATGAAAAGTATCAGAGAATAAAATAGTTTAGGAGTGGTGGAGTAGATTTGTGCAAAATTTGGATTGAAGTTGTACCCTGAATTTATGAACAAAATAACATAACAAAACAGAACAAAACTTAAACTATTGTTTGTCCGCTCTTTGGACCGAGACAAACCAATCAATAATCACACTGACAGTGAAACTTTTCTTTGACTATGATGATGACTGGGTTACGTGGTGTTGGTATGGTCTTTAGATTGTGCCAGGAGCTGGAGCTACATTAACATTGGCCACTGAATTGAGATGACCCTCCAAG
>QOCX01002792.1:0-18206 GCA_005959815.1 Sarcophaga bullata
TGCCCCAAGGCATCATTTATTCAATAAACCAAGAAAGATGCTGTGTGTGTGTGTGTGTGTGTGTGTGTGGGAAGGAAGATTTTTTTTTCCAATTTTCTACTCCATAATGCTCAATATATTCTGTTGAAATCTTACGATTGAATTTATTTTGACTTTCTCTCTTACTCCCTCTCTATCTCTGTGTGTGTGGATTTTTTTGGCTTTCTTCTATGAGGTTAATATTATAACCCTTGGCTCTGTATACCTATGCTTCTTTATTCATGATATCATTTTTATAAAATTTCTTGTCGGACTCTGTTCCATTGTGTTAGTTGTAAAGTGAAAGTGCTTAAATAGTCAGAGATGTTTATCCACTAGGAAAAATCTGGTATTATCAAAAAAGTGATCTATAGTAAAAAGGAATCAATTGATGTTGGCTAAAATATTGCGAGGAGGTGTCTCGGATTGTGCTACCTTAGAGGTTCCTGGACTGTCTTCTCTGTTATCGCTCGCGCTCTTAGAGCCAAATATGGATGAAACGGGTTAGCGTCAGCAGTCTCCGGCAAGATGTAACGTTACTCAATTGACCGTGGCGAAGCGTAATATCGCGTTTTTTCCTGGATTTACTCTTCGCTCCTATAAGTCTTATCTTCTCAACATGGGTAGTGAGTAGTTTAGTCTTATGTATTACATTTTGAGTTCGACGTTTCGTACATGATACAAAGATAAATGAATAAAAAGAAAACCGAATTCAAACATATAAGGAGCTGCACCGGCGGTAAAGTGAACTCCGAACGGAGAGATTTTTGGGAGGCCTTCTTCAGTGGCCAAAGTTTGTATGTTTGTTTATTTCGATTTTATGGGCGCAGCGGTGAATTTTGTGTGCCCAATTAATATGTATGTGCCTGTGTGAGAGGAGAGAAGGGAAGAGAAAAATCGCTATGCACAAACTAATTTTTTTTCTACAAGGTGCAGTGTATTTTTGTATGTGCTTGACCTGGGGTTCTTACAAGATCCCGTTGGCTCCTTTAATAAAAAAAAATCAACAGACAAACAATGAGACGGACGTAAAAAAAGTACTTATACACGAGAGGTCAGAACATAATTCGGGATTTTGTTGGGTTTTTACTCACTCTTACCGGCAAGATCTATGTTTAATTGAGCATTATCCTTCAAAATACGATAGCGCGGTGGGTCAATGCCGCTATTTAAGAAGACATGCAGGTTAAAATTCAACTCGGCTCGGCTTTACTCGGGACGGTGATATCCTCACAGTAAGGACTGAAAGCGTTATGATAATTTAATATTTTAACAGGGATATTAATATAATGGAGACAAGTCAAAGCCTAGAAAATAGCTTAAGCTTTCTATAACGTTGTCATGCATTCCTTAAGGTATGGTATCGTCTGGGGCGCATTTCTTAAGAGTCCTATTTGCTCAATCTATTGACTATTTACTTCTAGAAGATTTCTTCAAGCCAAATTGTCTTAGCCTACAATGCCCATACGGATATAGTAGGTCCTCCGCTGCTGCTATCAAGGAATAAAGAAAAAATATATTTGTATTTCAGTTCTACAATGTTTTTCCTCTCTAAGTGATGCGCCGTTATTTACGTCTTTATGTCTGTATGCAGGTTGTCTAATGTCATCCGGGGATCTTGCATAATTGTACCCAACTCGGGGGGCTTATTACGATACAAACCTACAAATGTACGCACGCGACTTATATTGTTTATGTCCATAACGGCACCTACGAACATAAATGGAGGTAATATATGTAGAGTTTTTTATCTGGGGACGGGTTCCAACGTATTTAAACTCTGATATGGCCTATTCTGGGTTTGGTGGTGAACTATAGAAGCATAGCGGACACACAAGATATTAGTGTCTCTAGCGTCTCCTCGCCTATCCCGAGTGCTTATATGGGATAGGGGGTGAGTAAGCATTAGAGTGTGTTGATACTTTGCGGGCTCCTTTTTTCTATGATAAATACGCTATGCCGCAGATAACATTCGCTATCAGGCGAGCGCGCGGCGTAATCATAACCTCAAGTACAGATTAACTCCTACATTCAGAGGAAAGGTGCCCCATATAATTTGCAAATTAAGCGGCTGAAATAGTCGGGCATATTAAATACGATCTTAATGCCTTAGGACCCTAACCAGTTTAAGCTATTGACTACAAACTCTAGAAATGTAGGTTCGAATCCGGGATAAGTAAATAAAATTTATTATATCGAATAAGCGGTATACAGGAGAATTAACGCTTACCTAAGGTTCTTTAAGTCAATTTAGGAAGCGGAATATTTCACGGATGTGATGATAAAACAGCGTGATTGAGCATAGCTTAGACTGAATTGTTAAGGAAAGAATGACCGTGTATTTAGGGTCAATGTTGAGACCTTTATTCAGATGCTCTCGCCGCGTACGTACGTAAGTATCGTACTCAGGGTTCGTGGCGCGTCGCGAGGATATCGCCAGTCTATATGAGCCGAGGTTCAAGATCCGGTGACATTGTTTGAACTGGAGGCTCTTTAGAAGGTGACGTTTCCAACGTAGACATACAATCTTAAGAGAAAATACATTATAGCATGATGTCTAATTCACTACTGTGCGCTCACACAGCAATGACCAGGTCGGCCGTTGCCGAAGTATAGTTTGCAGTCTTTAGCTGAATCCAGGATAAGGATAATTAGTTAGAGATGTGAACTTGTCGTTGTTTTCTACTTATAGTTATTCTAAGGAGCTCAGGGGTCGAATGCTCAAGTGTGGTACCATCAAGAAAACGTAAATAAAACAATGGTGTAATAGGTCGCTGGCTCTCTGATCTTTCTCTACAACGTGTGAAAGCAGCCGCACTGCTCTGGTCAAAACACTTAAACTGCGAGGTTCAAAACAAAATAAGTTGCCATGAAATTTTACCCAAAATCTTGTCGTTGGCGAGAGGGTTCGACTTTAATACTCGTATCGTAGCCTCAATACGTATATAACAACGTGTATAGATTAAATATGATTTAACAACTAACACAGGTGTGTTTTGAGTCAACCGCCTTATAGGCTCAGCGGGCTTACGTTTGTTAAATTGGACTTAGAAAAGGCCCGCTCTGAGTACATGGAACCTCCTAAAGCGTAGATATAGGTTCGAATCAAGTGCTATCGATCCTAAGTAACAATTTCTATGTATATTATAAAGACGGCAAATGGAGAGGCATAGCAGACAATTAGATTTAGCGCTTCCGCTGGAAATTTAGACATGGAACTTTGATTCTTTACGTTGAGTTGTACCTATTTTAACGCACTGGCTTTCAGGTACGGCCTAGTTTATAGAGGGGTGAAATTTTAAAACTACATTCATCTTTCTTAGCCTTACAACTAACAAAACTGAAACAGTTTGTGTTGGGATGTTTAGAAGGGTGGTTTTGTTTCCCTTTTTATTAATTCATTACGACAGCACGTTCGATTGCCGATCTTGAGTTCTTTCTTTCTCTTTCCATTTGCACTTCAAAATTTAGAATCCGAGGGTCAGGGAGATAACAGCGAAAGAAAGAAGGTGAGAAGCCTTGCAGATTTTTCTCCCTGTTGTAGTATAGCTATTTGTTTATAAGAAAGCTCAATGATTCAAGCCAAAACATGACACACGCAGCTTTCGTGAACATAGCACATTCGGCCATGGCATCCTGATGTACCACAACAGAAAAGCTGGAGAACAACTAGGAGGAAAGTTGGGGAAAAAGAGAGGAATGGATATTCGTATACGGACATGTTGACTTGGAGATATGGGGCCGGAATAGGAAAATATGGACCATATATGAGTAGGCCGGCAAAGTATGGCAAAGCCTCATCTGATCGGAATTCACTCACTTCTCACGCAACTCTCGTCTCGCATAACTCTTCCTCTTCGCGCTCGCGGGCTCTTCGGGGACGCCACAACAAGAATCAAATCGGCGGTTTAGCAAAGATCTGATATATGTTTATGAAATGGAGACCTTGGGATAGCTCTGTGAAAGCAGAGGAAATTTTGTGGGAGAGATGGGCTTAAAAAACGAAAACGATTTTCCTTTCAGGTCTATGAAACTATGAGTGTAGGTCAACAGGCTGTCTATGGACTTCATAAAATGTGTGTTTGAAGACCGCCCGTCGGGGGTATATAGAGAGGGGCGTGTGGCGTGATGTGCAACATAATCTATAGATCTCGCTCTAGAAGAACCGTAAAAATAAGCGAGATTAACTCACGCAAACGACAATGGCGCTATCAAAAACCCCCACCCCCCGCGTCTAGACAACTGCTCACGATTGATAGCCACAAAATGAAAAGACATATGAGTGAAGTGGAGAAAAAAACATTAGAGAGTGGTCTATTCAGGTAATTGTCTGTTTCACTCCAATGCCAGGTTTATTCGTCAGCTAAGGCGCTAAATACGCGCTGAAACAACAAGCTCAAGGTGAGAAAATAAAGAAGTAAACGATTGCCACGAAAAAGGAAGCTATAACATACAAAAAAAAAAAGATACGAGTATGTCCTTATCAGGGCATCAGGAATCAGAAACACGAAAAAATAAATAAACTGAATAGGGGGGGGGGGGCGCAGGCACCAGAGGGCAATATCTCTCTCATTGGTATTATATATCTCCTTCCATCTCACAAGTCCGCACATCTTGTTGTGTTGGAGGAGGGAAGAACTAGTCATTGCTATATAGTGGGGACGCTCGCGCCCCCCTTGCGATTAAGCTTTTTGTTACTGGTCTGGATGCCGTATCTTCTCTTTGCTCGGATTTTGTTTCACTGAAGGTATGTTTTTTTATCCCGTTGTATGCGTCCATGTTGGGCACTTTTGTTTGCAGCAATTAGAGTACCGTTTCATGTGTAGTGCTACGGGAACTCCCTGGTATCCCCAAATATCATAGAATATGCTTTTCACGATTTTAGTTAACTTATAATGATACGTTTTACCGAGACATTCGTCACTCACTCAGATGTGGGTGGGATCTTGGGGTAGCAATGCATATTTATTTGCAAATTGTCGTCTTTCAATCATTTATATAGTCCGTTCATAACTTGAGTTATAGACGGTCTTACTCTCATTTGTTCAACCAACTTTAACGCAGCCGCGCGAGCTCTAGGCTCAGGCTCAGTTCAGACCAAAGAAATCTTCCGTTTTCTTGCCGCCAATTTCACGCTTCCTGCCTATTTCTAGGATGTGATATGGGGGTATATATCTCTTTAAATCTCTTCAATTTCCAGACAGCACGGCTTATGAGAAGAAGAGAAGAGGCGAGCGTCGAGAGCGAGAATGGGAGGGGGAGGAGAGGTGCGAGGAGTGGTGCGTTCATGCCATTTTCATTGCTTTACAGCGGAGTATATCAGCGTTTATCTTCACTATTGCTAGTCCAAGTCGCTATGGGCGGAAGTTCCCCCAATTCATGTTTAGTATTTATCGTGAGTGCGAATGCAGAGGCTATAATATAAGGGTGAGGCTCTTTTGTTGTTTTGGCAACATATTTCATTAATTCTGATTTATACTCTTGTTGTGTGAGACATAATACTTCGAAGGGCGCGATCAGCGCGGATTCTTTTTCCTTTTATTGTCTGGATGCTAAAGATTTGAGTGCAAAGCTGGAAGGAGGAGGATTCCGAACGAACTGGCAAATAATGACAGATGAATGTGTGTTGTAATAACAAATTAAAAAAAAGCGGGAACAAAAAGTATCAACACACACGAAACTACGTATTCGCATATATATATAAGAAGATATAGAGAGCCTAAAAAGAAGGAACATTTTAAAATATGACTGGGTTAGCGCTTATACTGTGGCCGTAGAGACTATTCACGTGCGTTATAAGAAGTATTAAAACTCAAGTACAAAGAATTCAAAAGTCGTATCATTCTAATTCAGCGAAGCGCTATTGCATAAAATTTTTGATCTGAGCGCATATGCTCTCTGTGCCCTCTAAAACTGTAAGGACCAGATAAACTTGTATTCTAAGAATAGTCCAATTTGCCAATGGAGCGAGGCATCATCTTGAACACAATTCATAGCGACCCTGTTCTAGTCAGATTACACGCTACACGGGAATCTCTACTGCGGAGCGTGCGTGGTAGCGATCTCATCTTGAGATATGGAAATTAGTTAATAACATGAAGTGTGTCGCGCACGCTACGAGTTGTAATAAGTGAAAACTCCGATAGACACAAGACTGTGTGCCAGGTGAGGGCGCACTAAGTAATTCGATGCGAGGCGAGAGGTAGTAGTGGTGTGGTATGATTAAATGTAAATTAATTTTTTGAGCAGAGTTTTTGCCAGGATGAAAAATCTGCATATTGAGCCGAGGAAGGAAGGGCGCGGAGAGGATACAAATGTGCTCACGACGAAGTGGTCGGTAAGAATCTGTGACACGAGAGCCAACGTGTATGTTGAGCGGGAGATGTGACAGATCCACGATTTAGAATATTCAGCGAGAAGGGAGAGGGGGACAAACCTTAAGTCAGATATATCTAATGGAAAACTAAATTTGATAAATATTTCACCAATTTAAGCTATTGTTTTGACCACAAACCCTAGCAATATAGGTCGAATCCAGGCTAAGTAAAAAAAAAAATTTTACATGTTTTTGAAATAACATAGTATTAGTAGGAGTGTGTTAGCTTTATAAAACATGAACCACGGTTCGAACTCCAGGTCCAATGTCTCCAACAAAACGAAAATATGAAAAAAATATTTCTTCGATGACTTTGGCTGGAATTGACTGACTTGACTTTACATATCTTCAGAAAAAATAATGAAATCATGCGGTTTGAACAAAACAGTCTATTGACTGCTACAAAATTAGGTCAGCTTAGGCTAAATTGAAGACGCCGTAGTGTGCTGACTTCTTA
Source organism: Sarcophaga bullata (assembly GCA_005959815.1). NCBI lineage: Eukaryota > Metazoa > Arthropoda > Insecta > Diptera > Sarcophagidae > Sarcophaga > Sarcophaga bullata. Next base: position 6,852 of record QOCX01002792.1, read on the forward strand.
GACAAGATACCACAGTTCAAACCCCAGGTCAGACATGTCAAGCAAAATGAAAGTATGAAGGAAAATATTTCTTCAGCTACTTTCTCTCAGCAGATTGCTAGCAAAAACGCTGACAGTAAAATAAAAAATTGCCACGAAAAAGTTTCTCAAATATATGTCCTTCGGAGTCGACTTTAAACTGGTAGGTCCCGCCACCCATGTATGAAATAACACGTTACATTGACATACAAAAGCAAAAACATTGCTGACGCAGTTACTTAGGCAGCTTCAATAGATGATTTAAACGTAATCATAATTGAGATTAGAGTTCCTCTAAATGAGCCAAACTGTACAAATAGCATTTGCATTCAATCTAACGTTCAATCCAACTTGAGAACATGAGCCACAATAGAGCACTGGCCGACGCATATACATACATGTCCATAGGTCGGAAATGACACAAACCAACTTTTTACTTACTCACTTTAATTAGTCAGTACAAGCCTTTAGTCAGGTTTACAATCTAGCTTCGCACAGAAACCATATTGTGTGTGAATTTAATCATCAGTATTGGGACATACAGCGACTTCTAAAGAATCTCAAATTACATAGAAAAAAGTGGTCAAAGAACAGCTAATCTATCATTTCATACATCCATACATTATTGGCCATTACAACCCTTCAGTCAGGATTACGGCCTAGCTTCTCACAACACTTATGTTGTGTGTGTGTTAGTTTCATACATGGGTGGCGGACCTACAGTTTAAAGTCGACTCCGAAAGACAGATTTTTTTGAGAAACTTTTCATGGCAATTTTTCTTACTCTCAGAGTTTTTGCCAGAAATCTGCTGAGAGGAAGTCGCCGAAGAAATATTTTTTCATATTTCGTTTTCGATGTCTGACCGGGGATTCGAAACCCTGGCCCTTCGTCTAATAAAACAACACACTACCTACTAGACTACGTCGACTACATCATTATCACATCATTTACAGACAATACAGTCCAGAAAGACTACGCAATAAATGTAGGAGTAGGCATCGGCATTTCAACAGGACTTTCTGTAGGATCAAATTAAACAGGACTTTTTACAGGCGATGGGGAATTTCTCCTAACTTATGGTATCTAAATCAAGAGTCTTTTACAAAATAAAAAAGTTTTTATGGGGGGGGGTTTGGTGTGGTTTTTTATAATTAAAAAAAAAATTATTTTTTTAAAATAATTTTAAAAAAAATTTCCGTAAATTCTTTGGAAACTTACAATTATCCAACTATATAGGCCTTTATTTATATTTAAGACTATTAAACTAATTCCACTTTATTTTTTCATTGCAGGTAATTGCCCTTTAAAAATATATTTTTTTTTAAAAACCAAGTCAAGTAAGTAGTTTTAACCCAAAAAACTGTTCAAAAATATTTTTCAACCCTTCATGGATTATAAACAAAAAAAAGAAGATAAAAACCAAATGTAGCAACATTTTTCTTTAAACTTCTTAAAAATTTTAAACTTGTTTTTAAAGGACAACAGATTTGAACTTAACTTAAACAACCAACAAACTAAGAAGAAGAAGAAAGACATTTCAAAGTTCTTTATGGCCAAAGACAACGTGAAACAGAAAACAATTGCTGTCTATAGAGAGTAATGCAGGGAGCTGTTACTAATGTTATGGATGTCTTCTGTCTTATCTGGGTTTTAATCATACTTTAGACGTCTTAATGAACTCTTATGTTGAGGTTTTAAGGGGGGTTTTTTTTCTTATGTTTTCAACTACTGTTTGATGTGGCTATGGTGACAGTTTAATAATCATGGTCTCCCCTTGAATGTCAGCACTTTGTACAAAAGCTTAACCATCAAACAACCAACCAACCAATCAGGTTTAAAATTCTTATGAAAATTTCGTGGTTACCTGACAACATTAGGGATTTTCCAAAAGGATTTTAAGTACTTCATAATTCTCTCAAAAAAAAAAAAAAAAAAAAAAAAAAGGAAAATCAAACCTGCCTTATAGATTTCATGCTTAATAATCTCTTGTTTTTCTTATTTTATCTTCAGTCATTTTTATTTATTAGCCAACGAACAGAGTATCAGTTTGATAACAGTGATAGGCCTCATCTTCAGTCATTATAATCATCATCGTCAACACCGTCATCATCATAAACAAAACAAAAAAAAAAAAACAAAAAAATGTCCTTTTATATGAATTATTATGATGAGCATAATCAGCGGTCCACAGTTGTTTGAATTGATTAAGAAACACACTGAAGTTTAGTTGAATTTGTAGGCCCTTAATACAACAAAAAGGCTATAAAAGTTAACAAAATCAGTCATGTGGCAAAAATGATGTTACCTTTTAAGATAACAACTGTTGGGGAAAAATTGAAAATTTCTTTCAACAAATTTTAAATAAAAAAAAAAAATATTTAAAACGTTAAGTAGTTCAATGGAAAGATAACCATGCCCCTAAAAGTTTTGGAATATTTTAAGGATTCAAAGGAATATACTTACCTTATACACCTCAAAGTATTCCACAGTTTTTTTTTTTAACATAATATGGGAAGAGAAATTCTATTGAAAAATACAAGAACAATCTTAAAAAAAAAAAAAAAAAAAAAATCTTTCAAAAGGCTCTTCTGAACTTTAACAGTTGATAGCGGCCACCTACATCTGTCAAATTATTTGTCGTATATTCATTCTGATTTTTTCAAAGTTCTCACGGGCGCCTATATTTCAAAAGAAATCGACCAAATTTACGTCCACACAGATCATATCACGTGGATATTCGGCACGAGTGATTTGAAGGTTAAGCACTTCACGAGATCGTGCAGTTTGACCCCCTTAGAGATTTCTTGTTGAGTTTTCTTAACTCTCGTGTGCATGCGAATAACCCATTAAACCACAGCAGTCCTTAAAGACAACATAACCCATGTCATCGTCCCAGTTAGCCCGACTTATGCACCAGAGTCATCGAAAATGGACACTTGGGAGGCGCTCCACTAAGAGAAGCCTTTGTGGTCCTGTAGACCATATTACATTCATTTCGATTCACCCCTTAGAGATATCTTGTTGAGTTTTCTTAACCCTCATGTGCAAGCGAATAACACCTTAAACCACAGCGGTCCTCAAAGGCAACATAACGCATGTCATCGCTCCTATTTAGGCTGATTTATTCATCAGAGTCATAGAAAATCGACACTTGAGGAGGCCGCTCCACTCAGAGAAGCCTTTGTGGTCCTGTAGACCATATGCTATTCATTTCGATTCACCCCCTTAGAGATTTTCTTGTTGAGTTTTCTTAACTCTAATGTGCAAGCGAATAACCCATTAAACCACAGCGGTCCTCAAAGGCAACATAACGCATGTCATCGCTCCTATTTAGGCTGATTTATTCATCAGAGTCATAGAAAATCCGACACTTGAGAGGCGCTCCACTCAGAGAAGCCTTTGTGGTCCTGTAGACCATACCTAGTGGGGTAAAATTTCCATGACTCCGTTTCTCAATTACATTTTCTGGTAACTTAGCCAAACAAACTTCCATGGCTTGAATTGTTGCTCAATTAATCCTGCCTATAAACGACTTTACATATCAGCACTCGAAAAATTATTCTCATGGAGTCAAACCGCCTGATCTTGGTGGCCTATTGACTGCACCTAAATACTATACCTTCAGTTAAACTAGGCGACTCAAAGAGCATACTTGGTCAGGCCAAGAACTGAGAAGATTATGGTTGCTGCAAAAGTCCTTTTGAAATATTCTCATCCTCTTAGCATCCTATAATAATTGCTAAAAGGTTTATAAAATTAACTCTAGTTTGGTTCAATGGAAATTTCCATATCAGGACAGTTTGATCTCTCTGAAAATGTTTTTATTAATCCATCTTTCCTTTACAAATCCGTAAACTTTATTAGTCATCATTTGTTTATCCCTCTCTTTGTAAAAGAATGATAGCCACGTATAAGATTAATTTAAATTTTCTGTTGTACAATTGAATTGGCTTTGTTATTACCTTTAATGTTCTCATAGGCAGGGAGAAACAATTTGGAATGTGTCGCTACTAACTTCAGAGTTACACGGCACGCTTGGGGAATCTTGGATAGTGTACACAATCTCTAAGTAAATGCAGTCTTCCAATAAATATACGTATGTAGCCATTCGATATACTCTTATATACACAATTGAGCATTTACAAACCTTCAGTCAGGATTACGACTTTGCTCCTCACACCATTTAAGTTGTGTGTATTAATTTTTTACATGAGTGGCGAGACCTACAGTTTAATGACGACTCCGAGCGATAGATTTTTGACAAACTTCTTCAAGTTCATGGCAACACACTACCTACTAGATTACGGCGATTAACAACGGATTCAAACAATGTCAGTCATTATGGACTTCACTATCGGCCTAGATCGGGCAATGCAAGGCCATAGTTTACACAAGTCAAGACTGTCAACGCGTTCGTAACAACCTGTTTTACCAGTCGTAGTCAGTTAAGCTAGTAAACAATAAATTTTAGTCTTAAGGGCAGCTGTTATCATGATCACCACCATCCTCATAACAAATTTAAACCGAGTTTGATGATTATTTCAACCAAACCGAGGGCCTTGAGAATAGCGTTGGCTTGATTAAATGTCGGGGAACCAGTGTACATTGGCTTGATACCTAGTTTAGGCTTATCACTCTGTTACAACAATTAAGAACAATTGCCGCCTTAATGGTAAGTGGCAAACGTTTGTCTGCTGCCCAATCATATTGGATATATGCTAGAGGGTCATTTGACGTCATTTGATAGAGGGAGATATTCCATCGTTATCATCAGCAGCAACGGGACGATTGATTGAGATGATGATGTGAAATTGTCTTTTGGCAGTCGTAAGGTAATTGACAATCCAAGGTCTAAGCCACAAGTCCACTGCTCGTATTGTTATGGGTTTGGACGAGCAGTCAAAAAGATGTGTGGTGTCGTATGGGCCCTGGTGACAGGATGGACAGCGGTTCAGGGTCCCGGGAACAATTTCTCTCTATGTAGCAGTTTAAGATGTTCGATCACCAGGACTTCAGCTGTGCTAAGATGGCTCTTGTTCTCCTAAGTAGTTGTCTTTCGCTAACAGATATTGCGGGTGGATGTTAATTAAGTATCCTGTTGTGATTGAGTCCACACCACCGACTGAGATAGGGTGCGCTGCTCAATAGCTATATTTTCGCTTTTAATTAGAAACTACCACATAAGATTAGGATGTCAAACTCGTGTCTATATAGATTGCATATGTTTATAAAAGTTTATGATATTGCATGAGCCTTTTCATTCATTTCATGCAAAAATGTCCACAATAATCGAACAATACCATGCCTCTATGACTGTAACGTTGCGAGCGTCAATGATTACAATCCCGGCATACAAAATCCAATAAAAACAGTGCATCTTTCTGCCTTGTGCTGCTTATTTACTTACTTAATTGGTCATTAGTCGCCATAGTCTGGTAAGTAATATGTTGGCTTATAAGATGTAAGGCCACGATTCAAACGCCAGAGCAGACATCTCCATAAAACGAAATAAAGAGAGAATATTTCTTTGGCAACTTAATCTCAGCATATTTCTGGCAAAACCCCTGAAAGTAAAATAAAATTGCCATGAAAATGATTCTTCGAACAACAAATTTAAGATACCTTTCACGGCAATTACTTCCAGATTTTTTGACGGAAATGTCGTGTGTATGAGATGTCTGTTTGCTGGGTTATTAATCAGCTTGAAGAGACAGAAGGCCATGTTACAATGGACACAGAAAATTTACTCCGACAATAATTCAAGTTGCCTCTGTAGTGTTTATTATTTGAATTCGTATTTTTCTTTATTAATTTTTGTAGAAACCGGAAACCTTCAACTATCCCCAGTCAATGTATGTTTGTTTGATTTGGTTGATCTCCCATAAATTTTCCAAATTTCCCAAAACTCAATATTTTTGTTTGGCAATAACAATAATGTCTACATTTGACAGCTTAACAAATTTCTATAATATTTTCAACAATTTTGCGGAATAATACTCCAATGGACGCACCATATACAGAGCAAGTAGTATTATTTGGAGTACGTATGTAAGTATGCTGATGATGGTGTCAAATGATAATGTCATCAAATGAAATAAAATGAATGAATGAAATAAGAATAAAGGAAGAGAAAGCATCAAACTAATGTTTTGAAATGAAAAAGCAAAAGAAGAATGAAAATAAAAATGAAAATGAAAATTGAATTTATTTTAGACACGCGTTCAACAAACTTGCCACAGCTAAAATTGGCAGTAGAAAAAGAAAGAAAGAAAAAGAAAACAGAACAGACTCTTAAGCAGCTACACTACCACGGCGGCAATGGCTATGGATATGACTTTAATGTCTTACGACAATAATCATAATAAAAATGGAATTTACACACAAACACAAATACTATACATACATACCAATACCCATACCAATACCCATACATTGTAGTTAGAATATTGAAAAATTTGAAGGAAAAATCAAAAAAAAAAGGACAATCAGACAGGACAATGTAATGCTATGTAGAGACCAAGAGAGAGAGAGAGAGGAGATCATATACATTTTTCATTTCATTTCAAAAAAGAAGCAAAAGAAAAAGCACAAACGAAACTGAAATACCCCAAGTATTCCAATTTGAATGACAACATTTTATCGTTCGTATTCGTTTCCTTTAACAAAAAAAAAAAAAAAAGAAGAAAAAGAGAAGAAAAAATTTTAGAATTCTAAGACGGCGGATAAGGATGAGACAGCAGCAACAGCAACAGCAGCTCAAATGTTTACATTGTTTCATGGTTATTGAGGCAAATAAGCAATATGTTGTCACTTTAGCGAAATGACAACAACAAGGGACATCATCAAGTGTTTAAAATATTCATGATAAAAAAATATTACAATTTATTTATTTATTTATTTAAAATAGAATGAAATTGAATAGAAATATGAATCGTAATGAATTTTAAACAATTTACAACAAATACAACATAATGCCTGGTGCATTGGAAATATTGATGATGATGGCAGTTTAAATGAAATTTTTAAATTTCAAATGAATTAACAAAAAAAAAAAAAATAACAAATTCGCCTCTATTTTCCTTCTTCATTCAAATTTTAAAGAGTTCTACATCCATATGACCCTTCTTACAATTACCGAAAAGACGAAAGTTTAAATGGAGTCAACACAGACACAATAAATCCCTTCAACATCGCCTCCTAAACTTTAATTGTTGAGGACGAACATCTTGTTCAACCCACATCCCTAAAATTAATTGGCATTTACTCAAACCATTTTGTCAAATCGCCCTGGACAAATCATAATTATTTGCGTAGTTGACAAATGACATCGAATTTTCATTGAAAAATATCTTTAGCGATGAGGTTGTTTTTTGGCATGAACGTACGTACATGAACAAACAATAGTCAACGTTCAGTTTGACGATACAAGCCAGACATCCAGAACGAAATATAAAAAAATATTTAATCGGCGGCTTCCTCTCAGCAGACTTCTGGCAAGAACTCTGAGAATAAATAAAATTGCCAAGAAAAGTTTCTCTAAAATCTGTCGTTCGGAGCCGACTTTAAAACTGTAGGTCCCGCCACTCATGTATAAAATTAACACACACAACATAAGTGATGTGAGAAGCTAGGCCATACCCTGACTGAAGGGTTGTAATGCCAATTATGTATGTATGTATGGATACCACAATACTTACTTAATTAATCATTACAGTCCTGAGACCTTATTACGACCTAGCTCTCTCCAGAACTTTTGCCTTGAAATTGAGTACATACATACATACATAATTGGTCAATACAACCCTTCCGTCAGGAAGGTCACATGAACTTATTTTGTGTGAGTGTGTGTTAATTTTATCCATGGCTAATGGGAACTACAGTTTATTGTTCACTCTGAACGACAATTTTTTTTTTGAGAAACTTTTCATGGCAATTTTGCATTTATTCTCAGAGTTTTTGCTACAAATATGCTGAGAAGTCGCCGAAGAAATAATTTTTTAATATTTCGTTTTGTTGCAGATGTCTGAGAAAGCTGTTGAACCACGCCTCGTGTATAATAAGCCAACAGACTACCTACTAGACTTGTGCTGCCCTTGCGCTGACCAACTTTTTTCCTCTGATTTGAAGACTTGATCAGTACAAAGACTGCATTCACCTATGGCGTCGAAACGGCGGCTATGAGTGCTCAAGTAAGCTTTCGGCTTACCACTCTAACCTGACTCAACCTACTAGACTACTGTGACTTCACTAGACCACCTATGACATGTAACTTAAACCAAGCTTCTTCAGACATTTCTGATAATTCATAATAAGCATCGAAAGGCGAAAGTATACTAATGTCTGTCTTTTGTACTTCTCTCCCAAGCCGAATTGAATACATCTTTCCCATGACATAAGATTGTCGCTTGAAAAATACCCAAAAGTTTTCCAATGGGCTAAAGAGACCAAAACCGGCTGCTCAAGCGCCAGGTCCATTTGCTTTACCTAAAAATGGTCCTTCTTTACAGAAAGTATGCAGCTTCCAGATTACTTCATTCATTTTTGTTACTAAGTTTTTGGTGCAAAGCACTTCGTAAAATATAGAAAGTTTACTAGGGAACACTTAAAGGAGGGAGTGGCAACCAATCGATTCGTTAGGTTCACAAATTATAAACAGGCTTGTCTCTCCTAGCGATCTAACCATACTGTCTAAGGTTTGATTTTCAATACCATTTAAATGCGAAGTAAATCTAATAAAACTTTCAGCACCACTATAGGACAGATTCCCTTTGACCAGCACACGCTAGTCTCCGTAGATTCTCACATTATTTTTGTGTGTGTTAGTGTTATACATAGTGGCGGACTCCAATAGAGCTGTTTCCAGATTCTTTTTGTTTTGACAGGCAGTTGGTCCCAATTGTTGACCAACATGTATTCATTTAGTGCCAGGATTCCCTGCAACCTTCTGCATTCCAATTATGGCATATATCTACCTTCTTAAAATGCTCTCTTTGTCGCACTGCATTTCTCAGAAAAGAGAAACACACAGAACCTATAGAACGGCTTCATGACCTTACCCGAAGTAGTCTGCAATCGCAGTATCTGCTTTCATATCCTTTTCAATCATGACTGACTCGTCTCGTATTAAAATTTTCAATAAAAAAATCATTGAATGATAGAAAATCAAACCCAGAATGTCGTTCAAGTTTTTACCTACAAAGCGTTAGAGGACTGTAAATTATTAATTAGGAACCAGGGTTCAAAAAAATCTTTCTTTCAAAAGCATCTTTAAAATTTAAATTTTTGGTTGCGAACAAGCGCCTACTTCATTATTATATTCCCAATTTCATTTCAGTACAGAAAAAATAAAAACAGAAGCTATCTTAAGACAATGACCTCTTGAACTCCGAACATCATTTACATTTACTACGACATGCTTAACCGTAACCGTAACAGTAGTAAGAGTTCTGTTGTTGTTGGTTTTTATCCATAAAATTCAATCAATTGTAAATGATTTCATTGGTTTTAACCTTTGTCCCATACACCATTGCACACACACACATGTAGACAATCTTTCCTTTTCTATCACTCTATCTCTCTTTCCCTTTTTGTGTGTGTCTCTCTGCGTGTGTGTGTGTGTCCGTATTGGAATGACAATGTGTTGTTAACCTTTTGATTTGCCGTTTTTTGTTTTGAGAATTCGTTGTGTCCTGTGATGCCTACGTTTAACATTGAATCAATGAGAGATAAAGAGAGAGATATCCTGTTTGCAACTGTGTGTATGTGTGTATCTGACTGTATAAACGTATAACTGCTTAAAATCTTTGCCTTTTGCCATAAACTATGGAAGCAGGAAGAATTTTTCTTTCTCTTCTTCTTGAATTTTCTTCCTTTCGTTACATTTTTTCACAACCTTTTGTGCTTGTCAATTGTAGATAATGAATAAAAGGTCCAAGTGTTGTTTGTTGTATGTATGTATGTATATATTTATCAAAACAACAATAAAAACAAAACAAAAACAACAAAGAAAACCAAAGAAATCTTAATGAAATATTAAAAACATTAGCAAACGAAGTATAAATGAAAATCTATGTTGTTTTGTATGTACGGATGTTAGTAATGTTGGTATATAATTCGACAATTCACTGACAAGTTATCACGGATCTATTTTTTCCTTATTAAGAAGCCGGTGATTTGTTAAAAACAAAGAAAGAAAAAGGCCCAAAAAAAGAAAACCGAAACGTATTCATGATCAAAACAATAAAAAAAGGGTTAAGTAATGTTTGAATGCCATTTTTGAGAACTTCCATTTTGTTTTTTCTTTCACTAATTAAAGGGTTTCTTATTAAGATGTGCCATTAGCATTATAATATTAAACCCTATCAAGTGTAAAGATTCATTTAAGAGTTCCTTTTTCTTTTTACATTGGAAAAAATATGTATGAGAAGGACATTTTAGGCCTAACCCGAAAGGACTGAGTGCATGGATTTGTGACATATTTGAATATCCCAAAAAATAGGTTGCTTGTATGCTACTTGGTAGTGTATCAATTCGATTTATGCTGAGATACTATACGAGTATATTGTGATGTTACTGGCAACGAAGTTAATGATTGAACTAGAAAAAGTGTAGGATCACTGTGGGGAAGTGCCAATTGTCTTCTTCTTGTAATTTATGGTGAAAGGTTGTTAAAAGAAGTTATTTGTGACTGGAAGAGCTTTGTAAGAGCTTCCGTTGCGAGCGCTCAATCCTACAATATGAAACAAATTCCAGCATTAAGTGAATGAGTAGCCGCCGTAGTCCAGTAGCAGGTGTGTTGCGTAGGCCACGGTTCAACTTTTATGATCATTCTAACAATGTCAGCACTTCTTAAGTCCAGTTAACAATACACCGAAAACTTTAAATGGAGATCAATACAGACCCTAGGCCGTAAAGGAATACCATTTGTGAAGCGCATTTATTCCAGATTTGTTTTCCAATCACCAGGGGACGATCAGAGACAAAGACATGTTGTCGTTGAAGATAGTGGCCCGGAGCAGTTGAATTTCGAAGGATTATTTTATAAAAATCAGTAGCAATGAGGGCTTATTTCTCATTGATTTGATAATTTAAATTGATACCAAATCACATGAGGAATCCAAGAGTTTCGGAAAAAGCTCATTTTGGTGTAGATTGATTTTAGAGACGTCATGGATGCATAGTTCTCTGAAAACAACGTGAATCAGACCAAGATTACTAACAAATTTTGTCAGAATTTTATGATCTTAATAACAACGGCATATGATTTCCAAAAGGAAGGCTAAGCATTCTCATACGTGTGCACGTATTACGGCAATTGTTTCTTTTCCAAAAAAAGC
>QOCX01002793.1:0-20274 GCA_005959815.1 Sarcophaga bullata
GTCTGTACATCACATAGTATGTCTGGAACAAATATCCTAGTATACAACCTGTGGTACATCTGCTGCAATCACATTGGAGGACTTAAAGAGTCATTTTAATGAACTACAAGTTTTCGATTGGCAATACAACTTCCTAATAGCTTCGCAATATTTTTAGGCAGATCTAGTTTTAACTTATATATCAGGTTCGTGTTTCTGTTTTCGTATGACCTTAACCGGGTTAAGGTATTATTTTAATAAGTGTAACCTTTCCATTTTTAACATTCATTTGTGTAGGTTGATCGGATCTGTGCTGCTACCATTCCCTTCGAACTTATTTTTTCAGATACAAGCCTGTAGGGTAGTCGCCAGGTAAGCAGCCTTGTCGTGAAGAAGAAATTCGTTCTTCAAGTAAGTAATAGACGCATCTATATCCTCCTATTGCGTTGCACAAGGAGAGGATATCGCTGAGCTTGCACTAATTTAAAGAGATTTGTAAGCTGCGACGTGGATTTCCTTTCAGTTAAGGAGCAGAAGATGCTGGCTCGATATAGGGGAACAGTTGCGCGGTATGAACCCAAATACCCGAGTAGCGTCCTTTCACGAGCTGCTGACTCTTGCGACAAGGAAAGTGCCTTGCGTGCAGTTTAGTGTGTGTAGCCAATTGCTTCTATATCTAAAGTCGTGAAAACTAAGGTTGGTTGGTTGCTGGTTTTTCTTCTTCTATGGATAAAGGAAAGGGGGTAGAAACTAGCGCAAATCCTTTATACTAGAAGAGGGGTGTAAGGTTGGAGGCGAGGGAGGGCATGTCCACAGATAGGTCTTCCATGCAGGTTTCCCGAAATAAACACCGTGGAAAGAATGAAAAAGGGATTGAATGCTGTTTGTCAGAGTAGGAATCCCGTAGGTAAGAGCTGGAGTTTTCCAACTAGGGCCATTCGCTGGATTGTAACACCAGTTATTACTTATGGTTGTGCTGTTGGTGTGTTGTGGAGCGGCTAGGCTACATGTCAAATACTTTTTCCGCTCTCCATCCACTACTATCCGAAGAGGCATCATCTCCGCAATCAGTAATTCTGGTTCTGTAGAAAATATGCGGAAGTCAGATCTTCCCTAGGCCGCATCCACTCCTATCCTATATGTCCTCTTGTCCTTGGTCTCATCCCATATAGGGGCTGCATATAGAACAATCGATCTACCACTTTTATCAGAAATTCCTTCCAATTCAGCAAGATATTTCCCCTTTACCAGGAAGCCTAAGCCTCAGTATACCATCATCATGTTGTTCCATAGTCATGGGCCGAATACTGGACCCAGAGTTCCCCTGCTGTTACAGCGTGACTTTTTGCCCTCATTCGTGTCATATAATAGCATTCTATCCTTAACATAGTCCATTATGAGCGCCATAAAATATTTAGGTGCGTCCCTTTTATCAAGTGCAGCTAGGGTGGCGTCCCAGGGTGGCGTTTTTGATATCAAAAATGATGATAGCGCAATATTCCTTATCACCATCAAATCACTGGTCACCGCTAATCGCTTCTTTCGTCACGTTTATGACTGCCTCTATCGGCGGTGGAGTATCCTTTTCAAAAGTCAAATTGGCGATCTGACAAGCCATCCCTCTGCAATTCCAGTCTTCTACAGGTTATCTTTTCTAGAAGTTTACAGACGTTAGCCATCATTCAAAGAGGTACAGTAACCTGATGCATCCTGCTCACCATTGCCCTTCGGTATGAGAACCAACCTCTGTATTTTTCATACCCTAGGGAATGTCCTCCCCTGAATGCATGCATCAAAAACTTCCTTAAACACGTTAACGTTGTTTTCTATTGCCACCTTAGGTACGATTTTATGACACCATCAATTCCCGTCGCTTTCCTGGATTTAATTTCCTTACAGACTGCTGACCTCAGGAATTTCTTTGTGAGACACTGTGTCGCACAGCGTACGTGATCTCGGTCTTCTATACATATATAATTGTTCATTACAACCCTTCAGTTAGGATTACGGCCTAGCTTCTCACACCACTTATGTTGTGTGTGTTAATTTTATACATTAGTGGCGGGACCTATAGTTTAATGTCGACTCCGAACGACAGATTTTTTTGAGAAACTTTTGATGGCAATTTTATTTACTCTCAGAGTTTTTGTCAGAAATCTGCTGAGAGGAAGTCGCCGAAGAAATATTTTTTCATATTTCGGTTTTGATGATTGACCGGGGATTCGAACCCTGGCTTTTCGTCAAATAAGCGAATACACTACCTACGAGACTTCGACGACTTCTGTGGAAAAAGAAATTTAACAATTAACTGTTTCTCCGAACTTTCTGTAGCCGGAGGTCGGAAGCAGTTCAGCTTTCTCATCACCACCTTTTACCTTGTTTCCCAGGGATGTTCGTCCACATCGGCACATATTTCCTAAAGCGCCTTTTCTTGATCCTTTCAATGACCCAATTAAGGTTGGCCCTCAGTACTCTGTATCTTTTACAAGGTTCTATGAAGTCATTGCTAACCCTTTCTCCATGGAATTACATTTCCGCCTTAGATCAGCTATTTCTGCGTTCCACCAATAAACTTGCTTCTTGTCCAGAAGGTGAAATTCCCTCGTATGTTTTTCAGCGGTTGCGTATGTACGCCACAAAATTAAAGCTCTTCGAAGAAATATTAAAGGCTTTGATTTTTTGGAAAATTTATTTAAAACAATGATTATAATTAATATATACACTAATGTGTTTGTGTATGTATGTATGTAGACGCAGATGAATTATTTTTAATTTTGTTAATTTACGCTGTATGTAATTGTTTTTAGTTTTTACTTATTAAAAGAAATTCTCGAAATCCTGAAATCCCTGGATATTTCGGGATTTTTCGATTCCGAATTGTCCCGAAAAATCAATTCCGTTTGGCATCCCTAGTACATACTCAAACATTCAAACATTACGTCTTCAATTCGATTCGTCGTCAACAGCTCAAGTTGATTTTAAGGTTTCATTTTGATACCTTAAAAATATATGTTAAGGTTTCGATATTTAAGTTACTATAATATCCCCATCGAATTCTTATCTCGTACTCATATATTAAATTAAAATGACGATAGAAAACTTTCAACTTCCAATAATGCTCTTTCTTCTATAATCATTTGAGGGTAGTCAAATCAGTTTATCCAATTGATAAAGAATTCAATTTAATGAAACGTAAAGGTGTCTTTCCGTATGATTACTTAGATTCAATGAATCGCCTTGAAGATATTTAATTACCACCATGCTCCGATTTTTTCAATAAATTGACTAATGAATCGTGTTTTGTAGAGGATAATGAGCAAGCAAAAAGTATGGAACATGTTTAAAGGGTCAAAATTATTAGGTTATTTACTTTTATATTTAAAAGTAGATGCTCTTTTACCACGTTATATTTTGAAAATTTCCGTACATATAATATATTATACTCGTATTATATATATATCATGTTATAATATAAAAATTAAAATTATAAAATTATACGGACAAATATTATTGCTCACAGAAAAGTAGATTTGTAATTGCGCTGAATCAATTTAAAGTAAAAGTAAAATTTATTGAAATATTGTTGGATTTTTTCCACTAGGGATATCTGAATTCGTGAGGAAAAATGGCGTCATTGTGTGGACGCCAAAAGTTCTGCATTTGGAAGTGGCATACAAAGTCTTATATAATAATTAAACATTGCTGAAAGCCGATAGAAAAACCTCTTTCGAATGAACTTGAGGACATAGATGTGGAAGCGGATAAGCGCAAACTTGTGGAACTCACACTGGTTATACACTGTTACGAAAATGGAAATGGTGTAGTTACGCTATAATGGAAAAAATGCAAATAACAAAACAAAGGCTGTTTGCTGAGGCACAAGCGGCAAACTAAAAGCTACATGCTGATTAGTGTTCTTCTAAAGCCGAAAATCAAAACAAAAAAAAAAAATATTTGCTGGCGCACAAGAATTTACCAGAGCCCAAAATCGAAGACTGCAATTATGGCAAATTTGGAGAAAAGGGAGCAATTTTTTTTTCAAAATTTGAAAGGAAACTTGTGGCGACAACGGAGAAGCTGTAGAAAATACATGAGTCATTCAGCAAAAGAAGTACTAGTAGTAGAAGTACTAGTGTCGAGGAAAGGTATTAACTCTAGGATAGACGGTTGACACGAAAGTATCAAATTTAGAAAAGAAAACCACAGGCGTAGAAAGTGACGATAAACCATTAAATGGCGGCAGCCTAAAGAAGAAGAGTTGTAAATCTGGTGGCAAAGCGAAGGGAGCTGTGAAAGGAAAAGCTAATGCCAAGAAAGCCTCTCTTAAAAACGGTGATGATGAAGATGATGAAGAAGACGATGACGGTGAAGAGGAGGAATATGAAGTTAAGGACATTGTTGGTCACAAGACGGAACGTGGTGTTTCGTATTTTGTAATCAGATGGAAGGGCTGCACAAGGGTTGACGATACCTGGTAGCCGGAGGAAACACCAAGTTGTCTTGAAATCATTGCGAGATATAAGGAGAAACAAAAACAATCACCGAAGAAAGGTTCTACACCCGCCAAAAAGAAAGGATGAAAGACAGCTGCCGGTCGAAGTTATAAGAAAGCAGTCGACGAGGAGCAAGAATGGGAAGTTGGAAAGATTATTGATTATGCTGAAGAGAAAGAGATGAAAAAGAGGAGCGAAAGTGGTAGCGAACTAGACTAGGATGCCGACGAACAAGGAGCTGAAAGTGTTTCTATTTCGACAGGTACTAAGAGGGAACGAATGAGTGAAAAACGAGAAAGATCGTGATGGTGGCCCTAAAGATTCACGACGTAAACGGAGTCGCTCACGATCTAAAGAACAAGAGCGGGAATACAGAGAAAGTGAACGTGGAAGGGAACGAGAGAGCGAAAGAGAATGTGAACGTGAAATGGAACGCGAAAAACGAAGAAGTAACGCGAGGATAAAATTGTGAAAAACGTAAGAGACCTGCAACGTGAGAGACCTGCAACGCGCAGAGACCGTAGTCTTCGCACTAGCACAGGAGACCGCTAGCACTATTTCTACACCACAAGTAAGTGCGAAAAATGGAAATCGTGGAGGAAGTAAAATGACTTTTAAATAAAATTAAAAGACTAAACGATGCAATGTACAGGACACAAAAAAGCTTGCAGATCCCGATTAAAAATGGTAGTCGTATTCGTAGAGCAACTGGCGAAATATGGAGAAGAGATAATGAACATTAAAATGATAAACGACATGATTAACAAATAAACAAAAATATAGCAACAACATCAGTGTAACGAAGGAGGGAAAATAAGTAAACAAAAAACAACACTGCAAGGGCAAACGTATACAAAATACACAAATAACAATAACGATAACAACATGTGTACATTCATAGAATTCTCGAGAAGGCGAAGACCCCAACCTTCGCCTACGAGAACATTTATCAGACTATTTACGTCGCTGTATAAAAGGCATGGCAAATTGGGCAAGAGTCAGAGTAGAAATTCAGTCAGTCTTGTAGGAAGACGCGTTGTGGGTGAAGAAAGCAATTGTAGTTTAACGATCTCCTTTACAAAGATCTACAGAACAATTTTGTAATAATTGGACTTGTTTATTGCAAAGGGCGTAAATAGAGGAATAAAAAATAAAGCAATTGTTGTTAGAACCAGTCTTGAACACTGGCACACAAAATTATGCGGATAATAAAGAATTTAATTAAAACTGAAAACAAATATCTTTTTATTTTTATTGCAATCTTCGAGCTCATATTTCAAACGTTTTTAAAAGGTAAACACATAACAATACGGTCTAGTAATTTTGTGCATATAGCAAAACCTGTGAGAACAAAGGATTGAGTTGGTAAAACAGTTAGTCCAAATAGAACTATCTGATTGTGAATCTACGACCGATTACGTGAATCGCCCTGTAAAGACGTCACTGAATGTGAAGAACGTTGTGCTGAATATTGACGATAAATTGAAAGTATTGTTCATGCTGGCTGTATTGGTTGTGGAAAATTCGGCTAATGATTTCAGTGTTGATGCAGTCAAAACTTTGCTACTTCAAAATGAAAAATTTTATACAAAAAATGAACGGAATGCATTGCATGCAAAATAGAAAACCTTAAGATCAGGTACAAAAATTTCGTTATCACCCATTATAAATAAGTTGAACATTTTAGTAAAATTTGCCCCAATAAGAAAAATAATTATAAAAAGGATTTCAATGCATTGTATGCTTCGTTGCTGGCAAATTAAAACGATAGTATTACGGAATGGTATATTGATTCGGAGGCGCCATCCTACATGAGAAATAAATTAAACATTTTATTTAATTAAAAGAAGTGGTAAAGGTGGCTGTCATAGATAATAGCAAATGCCAGTTAATTGTCGGCCTTGTAAAAGTGTCATTAACTTATAAAAAAATATCAGTACAATTGCAAGAAATGTGGAGTGTGCAAGATCTTTGATAAGGACAACCAAATCGTGGAATAATAATCATTGTGCGAGTTGTCTTAAAGAATAACAAAATAGATCACTATTTAAAGAATTTGGTTGCAGAAAACGTCCTTGATTTGATACACTCCTCTACCTAACAATTTGATCGCGATATGGGGGTTTAAGTGTACTTCGATTCCCTTTAGAGCCCAGAGTTAGCTGGAGTGCATGACTAAAGGTTACTGTAATATCGTACGAAGACTCTGTTTAGGATCGACGTTATGCTTTTTCTGTCATACCCCTTAGAACGATCCTCTTTCTTTTTCTACAGACTATTCTGCCCTTACTCTTTGAATTAACTGTCCCTAGCTGGTGGTTATAGCTTTCTAGACCGGTAGCACCGGGGTGAAACCCGCAGTGTGAACGGCTTCAGGCTTGGCCTGCAACCCTCCGTCCTGCTAAGACCTTGGCAGGCCTCAAAGTACATTCCTTGTCCGTCACCGGTAAGTTGGTGGTATAAGTTCGATTGAGAAGACTCCTTATTAGTACTCGGTCTGGCTTTGAACACCTCTCTCCAATAGGGGTTGGTGCCAAACCTCGCGTGACCTCTCTGCTTGCATAGATAACCAAAGGATCGTTTATGGGTAACTACACATCATGGGTAACTACACATTGAGTAGACGCCCTATTATCCATGAACAATAACATTAACGATAAACAGACGAACAAACAAAAACCCAAGGCATTCCCTTTTGGTGGTGGACGCACAACACTGTCCAGGCAGGCTCCTGCTAAAAAGCAGTTGTCCCCGCCAAAGATGCCAAAGTCCCAGCGACTCAGTGCGTATAGAAGTAGGCTAGTACATAAGTAGGCTATGCACATAATTGCTACAATAGGCTCTGTCGGCCCAGCTCTTCTGTCTGAAGGTGACAAGGTGAAGAAGATCACGTGGACTAAGGCCCACCTCTCCGGTCACGGCAGTGACGGCCCCCATCCATCGCCCTCCACTCGGTGGAAGCTGGTGGAACTCGCCCTCCTCGATGTCTTCTTCGAGGTCATGGACTCAAATTCTCATTTCTTACACGGCTGTCGTGTATGTTAAACTCATAGTCTAATCTCACCTCCTTGTAGACCTCCATAGAGGTCTACAAGGCGTCAATCAGTAGGATGATCGAAATTTGGGCGGGAGCCAGCCTTAATGCCGTCCCTCCGGACCAAATTCCCCATCGCCCCCGATCGAGAATCCTCACCGAACCATCGGATTCCGAAGCACCCTGAGGATCCTGAAGGCCAGCAACAAAGTCCTTCCCACCGATAATTGGAGGGTGGCTAAAGTTGCTGACCAGTGGGGTGACTACCGCAAGGCGGTGATCTCCGTCGATCCAATGGCAAACTCTTTAATAGGGCAAAGGTCACCGGCGAGTGGGTACTTTACAAAACCAAAAAGAGGGAACTTAAATATGCCGTAAGGCGGGCGAAGAGGGCTTCGTGAAGGAACTACTGCGCGAGCGTTAAAACCTCTGCCAAGACGAGCAGTCTACGCAAAATTCTACGTTCCACACATAGGTCTATCGAAAGCATACAACGGCCTGACGACAGCTGGACTGAAACTAGGTCAGAGATGCTTAATGCTACCCTTGGAGGTCAAGCTCTCTATGAGATTACGGTACCACCATCTGTATATCACTCTCCCCTAATTTTGAACCCAGGATCCTTTAAACCATTCAAGTCTCCAGGACCGGATGGTATCACTCCAGGTGATATTCAACATGGGGAATAAATTATTCTTCCTTGGCAGCTTGCCATTTATGACGCTAGTCTTAGGGTGATCTTCATTTCCAAGGCTGGGAAACCATCCTAGAATAAACGGGACCAGACTTACATTAAGACTCGAGGTTAAATATCTGGACCTCATCCTCGATCCCAAACTCAACTGGAGGGCGAATCTGGCCGCTAGGGCGCGCAAAGCATCCTGTGCTGCATACTGCTGCAGATTCAGATGGGTCTTAGCCCAAGAGTCAAGCCCTGGATCTATTCTGCAGCCATGGAACCCAATCTCATCTACGTTGCCTTCTGGTGGACATATGGCATCAGCATTATTGGTGGGAACAACTCTAAGTTACGGCTGGAATGTTGTTTAATTGTAGACGCAACTCAGTTTTGTGAAGCGTGTGAAATATTTTATTTTTTAATAAGTTTAAACATTCTGTTACAAAAATGGAAATGGTGTAACATCGTTGAACATTCAAATGTTAAACAAAAGCTACAAAAACAAAACAACGGACTTGTTTACTTGATTAACAAATAAACAAAAACACAGCAACAACATTACTATTCACGGAAGAGGGATAAATAAGAAAACAACAAGCAACAACAACACTGCAGGGACGAACGTAAACAAGATTCTAAAA
The DNA here is from genome assembly GCA_005959815.1 of Sarcophaga bullata. Classification (NCBI taxonomy): domain Eukaryota; kingdom Metazoa; phylum Arthropoda; class Insecta; order Diptera; family Sarcophagidae; genus Sarcophaga; species Sarcophaga bullata. The sequence continues at coordinate 8,827 of QOCX01002793.1, forward strand.
CAACAAACAAGAAAGCATAAATAAATGTAAACAATGCTCTTTACAATTATGGTGATTTCGAGAAGGCGATGCCTCAAGCGTTCGTCTTCAAAAAAGTTCATCAGACTGTTTACGTTGTCGGAGTAAAAGTTCAGTCAGTCTTGTGTGAAGACGCGTTGCGTCTGAAGTAAGCAATCGTGGTTTGACGATCTCCGTTACAAAGGTCTACAGAACAATTGTGTAGTGATTGCTATTGTTTATCGTAAAGGGCGTAAACAGAGAAATAACAATTAAAGCAATTGTTGTTTTTAGAATCAGTTGTGAACAGTGGCACACAAAATTGTACGAATAATAAAGTTTTTAATTAAAACTGGACACAAATTTATTTTTATTTGCAATCTACGAGCTAATATTTCAATCATTTTTAAAAGGTAAAAACGTAACAATTTGCGTCAACTCCTCCCTCCTTAGATGCAATCGTCCCGATTGTTTAAAACGATTGTAGATCGTAAATGCTTGCCTATTTTTCTTGGTTTCTTCTTTAACTTCTGATGTTTCGGTTATTTCTGGAAGGGTTTCATTTACTTTTTCTCCTTGACGACAAAATTCCTTCCACATCTTAATGCATGCAACAATTCCAAGAGCACCAATTAGAATTAATATAGAGGATATTGTCAGTACCGTGCTCCTAGTTTCCAACAACTTCAATCGCTTAATATTTGTAAAATTTATTTTTTGAAGTCTGTCTAACGATAGCACTTCTTCTATCTTATCACCAGTCGATTTTGGTTGTAGAAAGGCCGGTATTAAAGTGCTTCACCAAATATGTTCCATTCAATTTTATTTCCTCAACATTAGCTATGATCTTGCCAAGGTATTGATTCAGTAGTATAATATCACTTTCGATTTCCTCCACAGTGGCCACATGTTCGTTATTTACCTGGGTACAGTTCTCTAATCTCATTTTATTATATATTGTTATATGATTATAGTTTTTACATTTATCTTTAATAGCGGGTAAAACATTACTACCACTCAAGATTTTGTCAAACTCGATTTTATCTATTAAATTTTCAAATTTTATGGGTTTTGCTAAATAAATTTGACAAATATTAAATAATTGGTATGCTTAAAATATACAAAACTTGTTTAACTATTATGTACAATTTTCACGTTTCCAAAAGTTAACAATTCATCATTCATTATTTAAAATTTCAATTTCTGTTTAAGATAAAATAAATGAGTTTACAATATTAATTTTTGCCAATTGTATGGCACAATTGCCCATTGTATGGTTCTGCAATTCTTTTTCAATTAAGCTCAACTTATGTTCCAATCTTATTGCTAATTCTCTATTCAAATCTTCCTTTCTAACCTTTAATATTTCATTATTAATATTGGATATCTCTTGAATTCTGTTAATAGTCAGTTCGTTAACAATCATCATTAGTCATTTTTTGGTTTAAAATTTCAAGGTTATGATCGTCCGGTGTTCCGGTAATCCATTTCCATGCAGTTCCAATAAAATGAATCTACCCTTTCCCTCTATTCGGACTCCGAACCCTATTAATGTCAAGGGCTTGTTGTGTTAAAAACGGTCAGAGTGGATGGTTGTATGAAATGTTCGTACTCAATGAAGTTTCATAATTGTCTACAATGTCTCTGTATTGCTCGAGTTTGATTGAATGTATAATCTTAAATCTCCCGTTCTGTGTTCTTGCTATCCCAGTATGAATTGTTATAAGTCTGGCATTAGAGTAGTAAAATATGCTTAGGTCCGCCACAACAGTCACCAAATATAGTCTAAAAACGAACAATTTATTTTTAAAGAATCGAAAGTCTTAATTTTTTATATGACTCTTATGGATAAAGCGACTGTTTTTCTTTAACTATTTCCTCTTTAAAACGGTTACTCAATTCAGTGCCTAATCCTATGTTTAATTTTACATAAGCTAATTGCCCAGGAACGTATTCCTTGACTGGCATTTTTTCTTTATTATGGTAAGCGGGGTCCCTTTCTTGCTTTTTTTAAGAGTCTTTTATTTGAGAGTCTTATAGTCTCATAGTCTTATGGTGGTATACCGACTGTTCTTCCATAATTAGGTCTACCGGTGTTCTATTAAATTATGTTTCCGTTCCCCTTTTTGGCTTCGAAATACGGCAACGTGGAGCAGTTTAGTCTAAAAAATTAACCACTAGCTGCACCTCATTCTGAACTTCTTAATCCCTTAATTCCTTGCAATAAAATCTTGAACGTAGTCCGACCCATTATTCGATGAATGCGTATCGACTTCACCATTTTCAGGTGGGTAACATGTCCAATTGCTCATACATTTTCAGGCGCGTAGTCGGCACTTATATGGAAGTTCCTCTGCATGTTATTAATTAGTCCTTGGAAGGAACTACCAACAGGCCTCTTTGGATTTTGATTTATTGGATGTTGGTCCATATAATTAACTTGTTTAGCCTGGATTGACCGATCCACTTCCATTGTTTCCACTGCAAATACCTTGTGGTAATTGGCCAGAGAATCTGTTCTGAATTGAAATGAGGTTTAAAATTCCAACTCTTATAATAAGATTGCATTATACTTGGACTGAAATTCATGGCAGGATTGTAACGAGGTGGTAGCGACCTCGATCCAGTATGGACAAGCTGTGGGTAGAATTTATGTCCATTCAAAAAGGTCGAAGAACCAGTCCTATCTCTCTGAACAATTGCTTTTTCAGTCTGAGCATGTTTTATGTAAATCGCGGCAAGCATCTTTCTCAAGAATCAAGGAAAGATACTTTTAGACAGCTTAATAGAATTCATTTATTGTCCTGCTACCTTGACAGAGCGCTGTCATTTGATACTCGACTGTCTCTATATCGCGTTTGTCGGAGTAATGCACCATTTTTTTTTATTCGAACTCAATCTAATGAGGATCGGTACGACTCTAATGATAAATCGTCATCGCCTATTATTTTAGAGCGAATTACATGTAAAATTGCATACTATTGCCCTGTTCCGCGTAGAGGCTCGAACAATTCTAATATCCTGCCGACTGACTTCCTCCAGGAATTAAATTCTTCAGATTTGACAGCGAATTCCCGTATAGATCGAACTATATCGGGAACTTTATCAAGTTCCTCGAGGTTTGCTGTCACTCTGCCCACTGGTTGCAAACAGCAAACATTCGTTTTTGTCCCCACTATGTCCCCAATTAATTTATATTTGTTCTGCTGTCCAGCTGAGCTGGAAGCTCTATTTGGGTGTATTATTGTCAAGGCCCTATTTAATCATTTTGTAATTTCGTATATTGAATCGTCCTGCATCAAGGTCTCCTTGACAAATATATAGGATGAAAAGAAAATTGGACCCTACTTAATTAATTTAAATAGTTTCAAAATATTTTTACTTTTTTTAAGCTTCACTTACTTTTTATAAAATGATGATCTGCTGCATGTTGATAGATGTTGATCTGTTTCTCTGTTCTTTTTCCTTTTCATAAAAAAATTGTCCTTTAATTAATATGTTTTATTTAATTTTCATATAATTTTTTCTTTCATTTAATTTATTTAATTATATATTTTTAATATATTTTTCTATTTTAATTTATAATATTTAATATTGTTATATTTATTTTAATATATTTTATTTTTGCTTGAATTCTATATCGTTCTTTTTTCTTTTTTATTCTCACTTTAATTGTTTATTGTCTTTTTTGTTGTTGTTTTGTTTTATCCCACTTGTATTATTTGTTATCCTTCGTTCCTTTTTTAAAAATTTGATTTTATTTTAAATTTTTATTTTTCACTTAATATTCTTGATGATTTCCTTTTAATTTTTCGCAAAAATTCATTATTGTTCACTTTTTTAGTTTTTCTTTATTTTTGACGTACTAAGTTATTATTCCTTTCGCTTAAAAATATTTTACTCTACGATCGCGTTCGCGGGCTTTACAGGCTTTGGCTTATATGCTCGATCCATTTTGTATCTTAAGGACTACTAAGCGGCCTGTTAAGGGTTGACTGTTTTGTTTTATTTACCGAAGGACCTTTTCCAATTAAAACTTCACTTTAAGTTTTCATTAAAAAAATTATTTTTTGTTGTGTGTCGTGCGACAACACAGCAGTGTTTATTTATGGTAAAATTAACAGTAAAAACATTTCTTAAAACTATCCTAACTCATAACCACAGGTTTTGGTGATCACTCCACTCTTCAACGCTGGCTCGTGTAGCAGCCAGACACGGTGTCAGCATTTTTGGTGGGAACAATTCTACGTTGCGGCTGGAATGTAGTGGAATATTGTAGATGCAACGTTAACTTTGTGAAGCGTGCGAAATATTTTATTTTTTAATAAGTTTAAACATATTTTGCGTTAACTTATATGTATATATATAATGATCATGTTATTGAAGATATGACGTTTAAACAATTTATTGGCCTTTGTAATGAGTGTTGGATGGATAAATATGGATTTCTTGTTGTAAGAACGGGTGGTTTAATAAATAAAGGACTTTATCTTAAAGGAATAAAATAATTTCATAAAACTATGATATGCCAATTGATAATTAGATATCAAGCACATCGATAACAGCTATAGAGCGGATACTGTCTAAAAATTAAAAAAATAAAATGTTAGGAGATCTTGTAAAAGTAGAACTGTATAAAGGAACAACAATACAACAATAACTACAAAATCAACAATATTAACGCTTGACCGTCTACAGCGCGATGTTTACATTATCAATATTAGTTCTAGCTAACAGCATCATAATTAATATTATCATCATTTTGAAATGATTCGTTTATGTCTTCATTTATTAATGAATTTTTATTTAAGTTTTTATTATTATTATTTATTACTTTCAAGTTTTTGAATTATATGATTTAAGGATTTTGGAATAAGCTGAACGTATTTTCTAATATATTTCATATATTATATTCATATATTATTTAATATTTAAGTTTAAGTTTAAGTTTTCCTTTATTACTACTCTGGTTTATATAATATGATATTGTTATTCATATTTATTCATATTTATTTCCTTATTAAAATATGCTTTATATCTGCTTATTATCTGGTAATGAACGATCTGCTATATGTGTATATACATATAACTATAATTGTTTAAAGTTATTAATTCTTAATATCGGCCTTTGTTCAATTCAATAAGAAATATTACAAATATCTGTAAATTGTTGATATATCATATAACTAATAACATGATCATTATGTATATCCATATACATATGATCATTATATATATCCATATATTATTATATATATCCATATACAAAAAATACGACTCAGTTGTTATACTCTTTATATATAATAACTACTGTAATTTTTGTCCGAATTTATTAAACGAAGTGTCAACCCCTTCACAAGAGAATGCATTTTCACAATTTCACCACTTGTTTTATAGTTTTCAATAAAATTTTGCAATTAAGAATGGTCAAACTTGGACAAAGAAGAAAAAATGGAACATGATTTACTCCATCAAAACTCTTATCATGTAAGTTTGAACAAAATGTTTATGTATACCGTTTTAAAGACTAATCTCTCCCCTTTCTGAAAAACTTCGCATTTTTAAAATATTTTCAAACAAATTATGGTAATCAGTATTTTTGTATGTAAAGATCAGAAAAACAGTTTTTGTTAAATAAAACAAGTTTGGAGGGTTTGAAAAATATAAAGTATTTTTGAGTTCCACTCAACCTAGTGAACATCTTCGACTATGTAGTTACTCGGGTGTATATTCACCGTCGCACCGTGTTATTATAATGATTGTGCATAAAAAACTTAAAAACAGAATAAATAAATAATATGTATTTTGAGTGGTAATGTGATTTAAATGACCTGTTTGGTACTTTCTTATTTATACATAAATCATTTTAATCTTTAAAAATAAAATAAAATTTAAGAAGTAAAAATAACTTCTTCAAACTAAGGCCCAATTGGTACTTTTTGAATTTTGCTTTATCTTAACAACACTCATCACTGCCTTGAACAGCTGACTTCGTGTAAAAGTCTGTGTACCAATTTCTTTGCATTGTGTTGTGTTAGAGTGTATGTTGCTTTGTGTTCTGTTTCGCTTTTTATGTATATTCTTCGTTGACAAACTTTCTTACAGCGACTTACGTTACGTTTTTAAAATTAAACATCAGCAGAATAATAAAATTGCGACTAAGCTGTTCTTAAACCAAGTACCATCTTATGAAAATGTGAACCTGTCAAAACTCTTCACAAACATCTGGAAAACTATAAAAGGAACAATTCAGGCAATAAAATTTATCTATCGAGATGCCCTTATAATAATCGTAATGAGATCTGTATACTACAAAAACTTTTCCTTGAAAAGCTTAGCAAATTTTAAGAATACCAATAGAGGTTTAAATTTTTGTTTGAGACATACTGATTTAAATTCGGGCAACGAATTCTATATCAACGAAGACCTGACTAAAGAAAATTTTGAAGCATTTTGTGCTGCATTCGCTTTAAGAAGCAAAAAGTCAAACTAAGGCTTTTAGTACGCGTAGTTTTGTTTACCTAAGGAGAACTATTAATTATAATGCCCTCCAGATTGATAGCATAAGTCACAAAATATACACGTTGAACATTCAAATAGTTTACGAAATTATAACAAGCGATATCTAATTGTCCCTTTTGATTATTGCAATCTTTATTAATTGTGGCGTACTTATACTTATAATTATTCAATTATAGAAAATTCTTTTGGATAATTTAATTAAAAACCTAGCGCGTTACAAGATGGACTAAAGAATATGGTAAATATTTTAGCCAATCAAAGAAATAGTGTATAAATCTACAATATCAATGCTCAAAGCTTAGAGAATAAAATTGGCGAGTTTCGTTTTATTTTTGAGTATCTGTAACCTAAGTTTACAGATTTGGTGGTCTCTTTATCCGTTTTTTAGGTAAGACGGCTTGATAGAAACGGTTGGTGTGCCAATACATATGAGAAAGGGAATTGCGGTTAAAGTAGACGGAATATCTACTGGTTCCGATGTGTATAATGAAATTGAAACACCAGGTAATTCAATAGAGTACCCATTGCTTGTGGTTAGTTGTAATGGAAGAAAATTGTTATTAGGCAATATTTATAGACCTAATAATCGTATTTGCCTTCAACGATTTATTAACGTTCTTTAGACTTTTGCTACTGCATCCCCCTCGGCCTTAATATACCCAACCTACTAACGCAACGTACTTCACTATGACTAGTACGACGCTCCTTGACCTTTACTTTGTATGTAACCTATCAAATATCTTTCTTTATAACCAATTCTCAACCGTTGTTTTTTCGCCCGTATTTTTTTACATGTAATTTTCAATTACCTGCGCAGGTTATTGCTTATCGGGACTTTAGGAACAAAGACTATGTTATTTTACGGGAAATTTTTAATCTTGACTGGAGTGTTGTATATGACATTATTTCTGTTGACGACCAAATTTCGCTTTTACAATATAACTTAAACAATTAACATAACTTAATACTATTTTCGAAATCGAAGACCATGGATGGACGTAGTAAGCCTGGATTTGATCAATATATTAAAAGCGCTCGAAACGTTTCAAAACGTCGGAAATATTCGAATCCTCTGCAACTCTTTCTAAACCAAAGTGGAAGGTGATTCAATTTATTGGTAAAAACTATTAGCAACACTTGTGGAGTGATTGCATCTACCCTTAATTACTATTGCTTTTCTAACGATTCTTTGAACAATCATTTTTGTTTCACTCTAGTCTTTCGTCAATTAAATCGATAGCTATAGGAGTTGATGGGATTGATCCAAAGTTTCTTATAACACACTTTGTTTCCTTTATAACGTTTATATTTACCACATATATGGAAACTGACGAAGATAATCCCAGTAAGGAAATCTAATTCTGAATACAAACCAGTAGCAATACTACCATTCCTTTCGAAAGCGTTTAAAAGATTCATAATCAGGTGTTCCGACACCTTAAAAATAATAACATCCTGCAAGCTACCAATGTGAATTTCGTAAATGACATAGCTGTATAACGGCCCTAGTTGACATTTCGCAGGATATTAGACAACAAGAGCATTGTGGCAGTGTTGCGTCCTTGGTGATGCGTTTGATATTGCCGATATTTTATGCGATAAATTACAATTTCTTCATTAGTTTTCTTCGCCTTCTATTCCTCTGATATCATCGAATTTAACTGGTAGACATCAATTTGTTGAAGCAGGTGACTCCAAACCAAAAAGTTTACCTCTAAGCCGAGGTGTTCCTCATGGCTTAATTCTTGGTTCTCCACTGTTCTCGCTATGCGTCAAACTCGAACATGACAAAGGAAGCATGTATGTTGACGATATGAAGCTTTAATTAATTAATTTTAAATACAGAACTACATCGTACTTTCAGATGGTCTACCACTAATTATCTTTGAAACTTGATTATTTTTTTTAATCAACGCTTTGAGTTCTTAAACATTGCAAAAAATATGTCCTCTATGTTGAATACTATTTAGAAAAGTCATAAAATGTTTAAATTCTTCTAGCTAAAATATACTTACTGCCTACGTGAACGTTATTATAGCATTAGCAGAAAAAACTAATTAAGACTTAACAATATGATTCGTTGTGCACAGACATATACGGTTTAGAAAGATAAACAAATAAACTATGGCATGTGCCTTGACGACTTTTTAAAAGTAAAAATTTTAATATATATTATCTACTGTTAATAGAGGTAAAAGATTACTTTGTTTTAGATGTAGATGTCAAGTTACTAATTATAATAATAACGCACATCGGTTCAAAAAAATTTTTTTTTGTAAATTTTTTAAACATGAATAACTAAATATACCTATATAAATAATTTTATTTTGATAATTCTTATTGTTTTCAAAGTATTTATTATTTTATAAGCTCATTTCTTTTTCGTTGTATTTTTACTATTTTGTATTTAATGTTTTGGATTAAATATCACATAATGAATCCATTCTACAATATATTAATATTTTGTATGTATTTATATTGGCGTTCTATTACTGCAATATAAGACATTACACATAATGGGACATAAATACTATATAATTAAGAAATAAATAAAATAAACAAAAATTAATAATATAAAAATTCTTTCATAATAAAGTTTACTACTAATTTAAGAATACATACATAAATAATTGGCCTTTACAACCGTTCAGTCTGGATTATGACCTAGTAACTCATACGACCTATGTCGTGTGTGGTAATTTTATACATGAGTGTATAAGCATGAGTGTTTTTGCCGGAAATCTGCTGAGAGGGAGAAATATTTTTCTATATTTCGTTTTGATCATATGGACTTGGGATTTGAACCGTGGACTTAAGTTTAATAAGTCTACAATTAATAAGCAATATCTACATTTGTTTGCATGTTGTTTGTATGTCTCTCCTCAATCGACTTTGCAACAAAAACCAGGCAGTGTCTCAACGCATGATTGTTTAGGCACATTAGTGACATTTTAACGGTTGGATGGGAAGAAAGGAATTTATATACCATGTTATTAGAAATTTTGTTTTGAGACTTTTCTCTTTATAAAAAATTAAAATTTATTGTTTCAATATTCAATATTTTATTAGAAGTATCTTGAGGAGAAATTGGTCAAATACATAATTTTGCTATGGAACGTATTATGTTGCCATTTTGAGTTCTCATTTCTGCTATTCGTACTTTGTTGTCTTTACCATATATTACTTTTATTATGCGTCCTAGTAGGTGGTAGTGAATCATCCTTCACTATGACGAAGTCGTTAGGCTTGATGTTCTGCTGCTCTGTTTTCCAATTCACTTTTCTTTGTAGATCAGTGATATACTCTTTCTTCTTAATGTAGTTTAAATTCTCTATCGGTAGTTCATCATCAGCTTCGGGTGCGGATATCATTGGTGCGCCTAGCAAAAAATGACCTGGAGTCAAAGGCAACAATTCTATAGGGTTTTCTGCCAATTTTGACATTGGTCGGGAATTAAGTACAGCTTCAGTTCTGATCAGCATTGTAGCGAATTCTTCAAATGTATATGCCAGATTACCTGCTGCCTTTTCCAGATGCGATTTCATACTTTTCACGGCAGCCCCCCAGAGGCCACCCATGAGGGGCGCGTAATACGGGATGAACGACCACTTGAATCCGTGAGCGCTGTATTTTTCCGCTAATGTCTTTTCTGTAGTTTTAAGAAATTTATAACAAGAAGGGAGGAAATTTTGACCATTACCCGAGTACATCGGTGTTGGAAATCCTCTACGCCCGGTAAATCTATCAAAGCACGGCAAGAAAGCGTCTGTTGATAGATCAGAGCATGCTTCCATGTGTACTGTTCTTGTGGAGATGCAAACAAAAGGACTTGCAATATCAATTCTTGTATTAGTAAACGGCAACGAAAAATTTGATATTTCTTCAGGAAGTTCAGCCATTAGTTGATTTTGTACTTTATGCTTGTATATAGTATATGCTTAACAATCTCGGATACATTTCTGCAGTATGTTCTTTAGCCGAATGATGTAGAATAGCTCTTAGCATTATATGATGTCCCGCATAAAGCAAAATCTGGTGGGTATAAGCGACAAAAAGTGATGCAAATTGGGATTTTTCTGGAATGAGTACAGAATGACGTTCTTCACAACTTAAACCCGAATTATTCCGTCTACCTCCAACTCGTAATAGACCATCTTCATCCAGAAATGGACATAATGTTAGAAGTCTGCTTTTCTTATTAATTGGCAGCTTATTTTGTAGACATTTATGTTTATGGGGAAAATATTTCAGCTATGCGAGATATATTAAACAATTTTTTATAAATTTTATTTCTTCTGAAGTTTTAAACTATTCAGTGTGGGAATGCCATTTCCGAATGTGATTGATGAATCGGAAATATAACTAATAAATCTCAGGGTTCAAGCGAAAGAGGAAAACCTTTTAAGCACGTCTTCATTCTCTTCTTGAAGAACTTCAATATATCTTCGCTAAGATGATCCTCCCCGGCCAAGTTATTCAGTAGGAAACAGTCATTGGCAGTAATTTTCTTCATAGGGATGACTGCTGCATTTAAATCCTGTTTTAATTCACTTTGTTTTAATTTGGCTTCCTCAAGACTATGTCCTCCTGGCAAAATTCTTGCAGTCCTCGCTTAATTGCTGTAGGGTTCGTATCGTCAAAAATGGTGCGCAGTTGACCCCAAAGGCAACTGTTTTCATTTGATAGGATTTGATAAAATTGTCCGTCTGATTACGGAAAACAATTCGCTAACACGGCCGATCTGCTTCAAGGACACGTATTTGTCTGAACAACTTCTCTATGTCGCCTGTAAATACGTATCTGTAACAGCGCCAACGTATGTTATAGCACCAAGGTATCTGTAATAGCGCCACTAGCTGCATTGGGTCAAATTGAGGAGTGGGACCCTGGTGTAAAACACCGTTTAAAGAAAATCCACTATTTGTTTTC
>QOCX01002794.1:0-17747 GCA_005959815.1 Sarcophaga bullata
TCAAAAGATCAACATCCATTTCGTGAGTTTTCCACAAATGAGCTGAACAGCGACGCCAATTTTCTAATTTTACTGGACACTTCAAACACTGGAAAGTTGTTTTATCTGCAGCATGACATTTAATGTGCTGCTGTAATTTATCATTAGTTTCGAATTTATAAATGCAATTGGAATACTTTGGACATTTAAGACCCATATTACTTCTAAGTATCAAACGAAAATCTTTAAATGGCATCGGTTTCAAATCGGAATCTATGACCGCAGTCGTAACTGAAAGATCTGTTACTGAGTCGTTGGTAACTTTTACAACTTTTTCTTCATTTTGAGTGTTAACGATTGATTGCTTTTCATCCGTTTTATTGATGGGTTTAGGCGAGTTTTCTTTAATGGGCCTATATTTATGATATTCAATCATATGACCACGAAGATCTTCCACTAAATCGTACTGACGAAAGCAAAGAAAACATACCAGAATAATTCGCGGCGGAATTTCATCCATTACTGCCGTTGTATCCAAGTCATTACATTCTTTGGTAGGTGAAGGGCGTGTAAATATGTCTTCTGATTCCTCGGACATTTCTATCTATTAAAAGGTAAACAAAATATATTTATAATATAACAAAACTGCTAGACCAGTCATATCTGAACTATATAAAGATGAGACGGCTTCATTTAGTATAGTAGATTTTAATGATTTCTTTAGAATAACTATTTGAATAATATTTACGTGGGTGTATAATTTTACATTACAGTGTATGAACAGATGTTGTCTAAAATAATATTATGATTGTGTCTAAAATGTTTAACTAGGACACAAACCATTAATTTTAGGTTCCAATTCTTCTTTGACGTTTATTTAAACGCCGACGGCGTTGGTATTACTATTCGGCTTGTGACTTTGACCACGAAATATTTACTGTAACATTATTAATCAATATTGCCAGGAAATAAAAGAAATTACCAGAGGGTTCATAATTTTTTGTATTAACCTTTCCTGTTGTTAAATTTATAACCGATATATTACACTTTTGAACAAGGCACAAAAAATTATAAATACTTTCGACAAAGAAAGACCAATTTGTAAAAAAAATTATGAGTAAAAAAATGATTCAAAAAATAAATTAGAAAATAAAGAATATTTTAATTTTTTAGATGCCTAATATCTCAGACAATGACAACACTTCGTGACTGCTCCCACCCATCTCTGCTTCACACCCCAATAATGCTTATGGTGAACTCGTTGGAATACAATGACTAAACTAATGAAAGTAAAAATTACTTCCTCTTCACCACTAATGGTACAGTAATTATGGTAATACAGTACCTATTTCGAATAACTGAACTTTTTCCGAATAACTCAATTTTATTCACCACACCGGGAAAATTCAACACACGTTGTAAAACTTACCACCCTAGGAACTCACCACACATAATAAAATCATCACACTTCCCAAAAATTTACTAAAAAAAGTAAAAATAATAATTTTGGGGGTCAATCCAACACACCCGCAACAGCAACAACCAACCACCCACACAAACGCAACACAACAAACAAACTTCCTGCCCGACGAGATGCACACACACACCACACACAACAAATTCCATCAGAATGACAACAAACACCCACAAATCCAACACAGAAAGAAGAAACTCCAAAAAAATAAACACACACACACGCGATAAAATTCGTTAGCGGGCTTAATTCTCATTTATAAAATCGTTAGAGAAAAACGAAAAACGGATTTTTCAACCCATCAGTGAGTGTTGCCAGAAAGACAATTTTTTTTTTAAAAATTCAACTCCTGAAAAAATTTACAAACAGGAAAGAATTTACACATTTTTTACAAATTTTTCCACGATTAATATTGTCTATTTAGTTTACACAATAATTAAATTTAATTAGAATTTTTGACAACAAAAAAGAAACCAAAACCAGAAAAATTTACACATCTACTGCACATTGAACAAAAAATAACCAGTTGTTGTAAGAAATAACCAAAGCGGCAACACTGGTGGTATAAAAATATATGTTCCATAATAACTACTTACTTACTTAGTAACTAGTTACTTAATTATTGCACGTTGCTATAATTTTGTTATACTTTATTCAATTATTAATATAAGTGTTTTATAAAATTTTCAATAAATTTTCTTTCTACTTTACTAACGACACAAACAAAACAAACTTTCTATTTTACTAACCACACAAACAAAACAGACCATCCGTCGACAATGAAAACAAAACAAATTTTACAGCTGTTTCGATTTGGAGATGCCAGGCCAGCGTTGCCAGTATCTTTTTTAAACTTTTTATTTTTGGGAAAAAACAAAAAGTACCAAAATTCTAAAGAAAACACCTTAGGCCGTTGCCTCTCTTGGTATTTCTTTACTACTTTTGCCCGGGACTACTTTACTAATTACTATTTTATTTAAAAATGTAAATATTACGTGTTATCATTATTGAATTTATTGAAAAAATTTAAAAATGAATTTCGTCGAAAAAAATTTTTTTTGTTAGGAAACAACTTTAATGAAAACTTATTCGCATCTCTAAAAACCAAAAAGAAAGGGGAAACTTGGCAACGTGTTGACACCTATACATCTGAAAATGATAGCGTCAAAGTAATATTTTTGAGTGTATTTTGTGTTTTTGAGTTACTATTTTAACCTGCACAATTATTTTAAAACTAAACTGAAACAAAGTGTATATTTAAACAAAATATTTGTCTGGCATCTTCAACAACTAATAGGAATGCCGGTAATTGACGTTTGTTTAATCCTGGTATTCAATATATATTTATCCTGTCTTACACAACCAAAACAAAATCCCAACACAGTTGCAAAAATTGCATTTTTCACAAAGCAAGAAAAAAAGAAGTCCATTATTTCTTTTACTTTTTTTCTCCATTAAAAATTTAAAGGTTGTTTAAAATTTGTTATAATTATTTAATATATTATTTAAATAATATATTTAAAGATTAATCTACGCTGCAATTGGGTACAGAAAAACAAAAAACAATTATTTTTGGCCATAAGATATACCCTGTATTTGCAACCTTGAGTCGTCTGAATTGAAAAAGAAAGAAAAAAAGGCAAAAATAACCATTAAAACTAAAAAAAAAAATTCATTGCTAAAGACGAATCACTTTGAATAATAAAAGAATACTAAATAATAAACAAAATTATTTAATATTTTTGAAATGCAAAAAAGCTAAAATCAGTTAAAAGAAACAGAAAAAAGTTGTATGAATTTTTGTTGTTTTCATTTGCGTTGGGAATTATTCTGGTCTGTAGGTCGCTGTTGCAGGAGATTTGAGACACAAAAAACAACAAAAAATGGCCAGCGCCTTAGAAAATTTTGTGAATAGTGTGAGAAGCCGCAGTTCATCGGGTGAGTTGATCACATTTTTTTTTTGTTTGTTTTTAATTCAATACGTTTTGTAAACAAAAACGCTGCATGCTTTCATTTCAGGTGCCTTTGAAGAACTCGCCACACATTTAATAGATTCTGTTGAAATTTTAACCAAAAATTGGAATATTCTCGACAATGTCCTGGAGACCCTCGATAATTCAGCAACACTCTTTAGGTGTACTTTATGTATTGATTGCTAAATTCAACAGCATTGCGGTAGGTTTTTTGCGCCTCTACATGAAATTGCTCTATTCTTGCATATACTACTCTGGCTATTGTTTATTTCAGAATTCCAATGCCGATGTGAATGCTCTCTTTAAATCTTTTAAAGACTTCATAGAACAATGCAATACTTATCAAGTTAGTTTGGCTGTACATGCTTGTAAGTTTTTTATATTTTTATTGTTCTGTTATATTGTATTTAAGCTTAAAGGGGTAAAATGCTATTTAAGGCGAAGTAGTGCGTTAAGATAAAAATAATAAGATTCAATACTTACGGACAGTAACAAGACATTGTTGTTAAAGTGTTATAAATAAAAGAGAACATACATATCTGAACATTTGCAAGTGTAATGTAGGGAACAAACTAGCGAACCTATTTGAATTTGAAATTAAAAGACTTTGGAAATACTGAATTCATTGAATTACTATCGATGCTGGTTAAGCGATTTATTTCACTTGTAGCCATTAACCTTTACTTTGTACACCGTGAGACTGTTAGCCAGTTGTTGCAATATGTTTTCAAAAACCATTTTACAGCAAAGTCTTTCGTGTGATTAATTGTAGACTAGAACTCTTCTTTTAATTTTATGGCTGAAGTTTTTGATGAAATTACAATCCTTCTTCCCCGTGTTTCCGCTTTCAGAGGATAGCTCTCGGTATTGTATATCACTTAAATGAACACCCAACACTAGTTACAGTTTTTAATTTATGTTTTTCAAGACATGTACTCTACAGAACAAGAAGAATATTAAAAATGAAAAGCTTTACAAACAAGGACTTATGACATATTCTGGAACTTTATTATTTTCAATCTGCAGTCATATAGCTCATTAACGTACCTATTAAAGTATCAAAATTCATTTCTTTCGTCAGGAACGTAAAGCCCTTGTCTGCAATCGTGCTGATTAATTATTCTAAAATTTATCTTAGAAAAAACTCAGCATAATTACTTTAATTTTACTATTATTTTTTGCTCGTATCGAATAAAGATCGCAGAGCGGAAATATTTCCTTGCCCGACATTGACAGTTCATATAGTCTTAATGTCTGTGGATAGGCGCTTAAATTATTATAACTTATATCTCTTTTAAATTTCGAAATTATTTAATCACTACGCTTTAATCTTTTTCAGATTATGAACTATGCCATCTATTTACGAATACAATGGTTACGCAACCGGACTGTATTCATGGTTTAAATATTTTAGCCACCGCCATTAATAAAATACGCACTTCAGAGTCTCAATTAACACCCATACATGCTGATTTATGTCAGTTAAGTCTTAAATCGAAATGTTTTAGGGTAGCCCTGAAATATCTAGACGTAGATATAACAACAATATCAACCTCGGCAGAAACTAGAGGGCAAAATCAAACGGTAAGTCAAATGACTAAATTGATTACATATTTTTAATAAAACACCTTCATTGTATTTACGTTCTAGGATGTTACCAATCATGATGCCAAATATTTCTTACTGTACTATTATTATGGTGGCATGATATATACGGCTGTAAAGAATTATGAAAGAGCATTGTACTTTTTTGAAGTCTGTATATCAACTCCTGCCATGGCAATGTCTTATATAATGTTAGAAGCGTATAAAAAATTTATACTGGTTTCATTAATACTACATGGCAAGGTAAGTGGTTATTAACAAAACTCAATTTAAACAACTTATTATACAACATGGTTTTTGTTTTGTAGATTATACCAATACCAAAATATTCATCACAAGTTATAACGCGTTTTATGAAACCTATAGCTCAGGTTTATCACACGCTAGCCGTTGCATATGCCACCACATCTAGTGAGGAATTAAGGAACTGCATTAATAAATATAGTGAAACATTTCAACGTGATAATAATATGGGTCTAGTTAAACAGGTATTTCCTTCTAACATTGTTGTAACAATTTCAATTTGTAATAATTTGTAAATACCTTGTAACAGGTGGCTACATCGTTATATAAGAAGAATATTAAAAGGTTGACAAAAACATTTTTAACATTATCTTTATCTGATGTTGCCAGTAGAGTCCAGTTACCAACTGCTGCTATAGCCGAAAAATATATTTTGAATATGGTAATTACAAATGCTTAATAAGACATAAAATTTTCTTTTAAAACATATTTAATTTGCTTTCAGATTAAGTCTGGTGAAATTTATGCAACCATAAATCAAAAGGACGGCATGGTTGTGTTTAAAGATGATCCAGAAAAATACAATTTCACCTGAAATGTTCCTTAAAATACAAGAAGACATGGATAATGTGATGGCATTATTAAACAATTAAATAAAATGGAAGAAGAAATCATATTAATCCAATGGTAAAGCCATTTAATTTTATAATAACATCACACTCATGTAAATAATCATAATCATTTTTAGTATACTTAAAAAAGCTGTTGGTAATCAAGAAATGATTTAGCGTCTCAACATGCAAAAGCTTTTGCGGTACGTTTTAATACTTTTCAAATGTAGTTACTTTATCTAATAGCCCATCATTATTGTACAAATTAATAGAGATCCCATTGATTGATGATATCAACATATTCGAATGATTCCTAAAAAATGCCCAAAGCTTTGGATATTTTTATGAAATCTAAACAATGCAGTACTTTTGTCATCTTCTTAGCCTTTATGCTCAAATGCGTTTCCCTCATTGTTTAATGATAAGAAATTTCGGAATACCAACAAACAGCAACACTCCATAACTACAAACAACAACACAACAACAACAACCAGAACTACTTTGCCTATTGAACATTATTAGAAATAATTGTTTTAAACAAAATGAAGAGTACCATGATAACAACACAACAAAAAATAAGAAAACAACAAACATTCAATTCAATTCATTTGTGGTCATTTATTAAATTTTTTTTCTCAAACAAACAAAATAAAAAACAAGTTTAGCTACACATTTTCAAAAAGCAAAATAGATGTCTGCCTACAAATTAAAAAAGGAAAATAAATGAAAATAAATATTATGATCTAAAGTTTTGAATGTAATAACATTGAAATTCGGTGGTAATGGCGGTGGTAATCGTGTAGAAAGTCTCTATTAAGTAAGAGTAATGAGATAATCATTTGGAAACTAGAAGAATCCAAACGTGGGGACTGGGAGGTATGGTAAGTTTGTTTATATTATAACGTTTACGCTTACAAATAAACTGTGATTAACTCAACTGAAACAGAACAGAACAAACGAATGATAGAATGTTGTGACTTGCACAGTATTTCTTATCTAATTTATAAGAATTTGCTACGTAAACAAAAAGTTTCATAAATTCGCTTTCAATAATAAATGAGAATCGAACAAAGTTCTTTTGACAGACTCGTTCTTAATTACTCTACTGAATTGGTGATGGTCGTTTCGTCAATGTATAAAAGAAACAAAAAAGGGTTATTTTTTTTATAAAATTGAGATCAAGTGTGTTCGATCACTTGTTTTTATATTAGTTTCGATTACGTTTCCCTTATAGAAACCTTCGTTTTATTTGACAAAAATCTAGGACAATCGTATATTACAAGCTTCTGCTCATGAATGCACCAATACTATTATTAATAATAATAACTTCCCAATCAAACGATTGCAGAGCCAGGGACAACAATTCGTTTCCTATTGCCTAAAGTTTATGGAGAATGTATTCTTCCTCCAAATTGTTGATAGCATAGGTAAACAAAATCTACATGACAAGTTTAATCGTAGAGGAAGAGAAGGAAGGAAGATTGTTGCAGCAGCATTTTGTGGTTGAAAATTCTGTTCATTTGATTTCTTTGCTCCGTTTTTATACAACCACACCTTTAGTGGCTTTTTATGGTTCTTGCATTCAAAGATGCAGCGTTGAAATGCAGTGTCATAGTCTCAGTCCACTCGTAAGATATCTAATATTCACATCCTTTCACTTAGAGAGAACCTAGTTTATTAAATCTACACTAAGAGGCCTATGAAATCTTTGAAATCGTATAATCAGTGCAGTGACTCGATCTGCATTGCTGAACAGTTCAGGCTCTTTGTTATATTTCCGAACATAACATGCTTGTTTTTGGTAAACATAATTCTTAGCTTAATCTTACGATCTCGATATATACAGGACATGTAAAACGATTCATTTTAACGCCAAGAAAGTAGATCTATAATGGATAATATTCGTCGGTTAATGATAAGGTTTTGTTATGTGTTTGGAGCCATAGATCTCTGGATTGTTATATTACAGAAACTTTAGTCCCTTCTTGTTTACTGATAATTATTTAATTCTTGGAAAATCTCAATAGAAGTTTGTAAAAACATCTGCCCTAGTTTTTTTTTTTTTGCCAATAGCAATAAGGGCTCCTACGACCGAAGATTAAAAGGATTACATTATCAACATTATTCTTAATAAGGTGGATGACACTTTATGCAAAGATAATGGATTCAATTTTACTACACCTTACATATTTCCCAATTTAATTTATTAATTTTATTTAAAACCTTAATAAAACATTCTATAAAAATTAAATAGAGCAGCATATTGGGTGTTTTCCTAAGGGTTTAAAGCGATTTCAAATGAATTTTTGTTATGACTAATTAACATTAAAATGCTAATTTGGCACTTTTATTCTGACGTATTATAATTATTGTGGTCTTGAAATAAATTTAAGAATTTCTAATTGTATTAATAAATCTTATCGTTTATAGTCTCCCCTATTCCTGTATTTGACATCAAATAATGCTTATCTGGTTTTGTTTGGGCCATAAACAAATGAACAAATGAACACCATTGGTAATATTGATAATGCGGCATAATAAACCATCTTTCGCCAAAATGTATTATCTTTATCGTATTGCTATTCAATTGCTTTTAACGGATTTTCTGTTAATTTCTGTTAATAATTATTAATTGGGAAACGAATGCAATTAATAAAGAATCATGCCACCTTTTTGTTTTTAAGCGTGATAAGATAAAATATGAAATACTTTGTTGATTCGTTCTGCTCTATGACTCTGCAATAGTGTTGAAGATAGTTATGGAATTCATTGTTTTTAGGCAAGTCTCCTATAGTAAATAACTTGCGTTTTCTAAATACTCTAGCAACTTATTGAGTCAATTTCTAGATGACCAAAATATTTTACTTTTGAAGAAATTTGAGGGGAAATTTTGAAAAACGCAACTAATTTTATAAGAATTTATAATTTATTACTTATGAATGTCTTATGCTTGAAAATAATCATGGCCAATTGATCATATCATCTGATAATAAAAAAATAAGTAAAGCGCTATTTAGTATTTTATTAATTATTGTTGTTTTTGCTGATTAAAATTTTATTTATTTATTACGGATCATTAAAGTGCATTCATACAATGAAAGTGATATCTTAAAAATTTGCAAATTTTTTAATAGATAAGATGACATTTTCTATATGCCATCGTTTAACATGTGATTTCAATATTTTACCCATGATTATATTTTCTTGAGAAATTGCGTAGTTGTTGCTTAATCTTGATTGTTTATAAAGAGTGGATCACTTAATATATAGATATTCTATAAGTATCTCCTTCCTAGCGTTAGTATATGCTATAAAACAGAATATAGAATGAATGAATAATTAAAGAATGGGCATAAATTCCAAATCGTCCGGATATAATGTCAGTTCCAATAAAATGGTGTATGAAAGCGGGAGCCCTGAATGTGATACTTAGCTGCTACGTATATAGTTGCAAATTCTTCTTTGATTCTTACTTAAATGTTGCGTGCCGAATATTATACGATTTCCCAAAGATCATCGATTATAAAAATTATTTTAGAATTTGGTCACACGATGCAGGGATTTATATGATTCAACTCAAGATATACCAAAAAATGCAAGTCATCGACAAAACCAAAATGCAAGTCACCAACAAAATAATGCAAGTCACCAAATAAAAAATGCATGTAGTCGATCAAAAATATGCTAGTCATCGATCAAAAAATGCAAATCATTGACAAAAAAAAAAATGTGCAAGTCATCGATAAAAAAATGCAAGTCATCGGCTAAAAATGCAAGTATCGATCAAAATAATGGAAATCATCGACAAAAAATTTCCAAATCAATCGATACTTTTGCCTAATTTATACAGAAAATTTGTTTGCTTATATCAAAAGAAATCGAAGAAACCAAGCAATGCCCGAAAACTGTTTTGGAATCCTTGATACCTTGCTTATCCAGCCCACTAGTTGCGTTTCCCTTACATACATAATTAGCCATTACAATGCTTCAGTCAGGATTACGGTCTAGCTTCTCACACCACTTATGTTGTGTGTGTTAATTTTATATGTGAGTGGCGGGATCTACAGTTTAAAGTCGACTCCGAACGACCGATTTTTTTGAGAAACTTTTCATGGCAATTTTATTTACTCGCAGAGTTTTTGCCAGAAATCTGCTGAGAGGAAGCCGCCGAAGAAATATATTTTTTATATTTCGTTTTTTGATGTCTGACCGGGCATTCGAACTCTGGCCTTTCCTCTAATAAGCCAACACACAACCTACTAGACTACGGCGACTTCCCTCACCATTGATATAAGAATACAACTCGAAGCTAACAAACATAAGTAATTCTCTGCTGCTTTGTAGAACACTATAATAATGGTGATTAAGGTATACATAGTCCAGAGTCTAGAATCTTTGGCACTTCTATTTTGCAAGTGGCCATCATTATCAAGAAAGAGGCTAAAATTTCAGGACGGTTTCTTCTTTCAAACTTTAAGCAATTGCCTAACATTAAATATTAGTGAATAGTAAGGTAGTTGGTAAGAATTAGATCAGGGGAAATTGTTTCGAGTTTCGGAAAATTTCTAAATTCCTCGAGTTTTAATTTAAATAATTTTAAATACAAATCAAATTCTAACAAACTCTAGGCCATCTTTTTTGCTCAATTGCAAAATATTTTCTTAAAACCTTTACAATGAACCAGCACTGCTGCTCATTATTAAAAAAAAAACAACAATTTTATTAATTTATTTTTTCTGTTTTATTTATTAAATTTTATATATGTATGGATGTAGTGAATGTATAAACATTTTCATTTTAATCGTTCACACATTTTAAAACGTGTTTGTAAACATTAAAGTAATAATTAAAAACAGTTTACAGTTTTTGCTACAAAATTATATTAAAACTACAATTAAATTTTTTTAAATATAATTAAATCCCTTTTTTTTTATAAAACTAAAACTATTATTAAATGACTTGTCAAATAATATACTTAAATTAACATTAAACATTGCATACAATGAAAAACAATAGAAAATAAAATTTTAGTTGCACAATACAAATGAAATATAAAAAAAAGGGATTTTAAATATAAAATTATAAATTTCTATAGAATTGAAGGTATAATATAATGTAATATAAAGTATACATATGTATATATGAATAAATGTGTGCGTATGTTTTATAAACAAATTATTTAAAAACAAAATTTTAAATTTAAAAAGTGATTGCTTTATTTGAAAATGTGGTTTGTACAACACAATATTTTGTTTCTGTATACCAGCCAGTCACATCACTGTGCTTTTCAATTGAACACAATTTCTTTTTAATTTGTTTTTTATTATGGTTTTTGTTATAAATTTAAACAATATGTATGTCAATTTTATTTACAAATTCTTTATAAATGAAAACAATTTAAATGACTAGAGATATGATTTAATTCTCAAATATTAATAAAATAAAATGTCTATCCATAACAGTGGTGTAACACAATAATAAATTATGAAATGAAATTTAGTTTTTAATATTCGATTAATAAAACTTTAATGCTTAAAAACATTAACTGTAAATACTTGTTAAATGCCATTTCTTATGATTTTTTTTTTTGTTTTTTTTTTAATTAATTTTTTTCCATAATATTTTTTAATATGTATTACAGGTTGTTGCATTTATGCTAATTTATGCAAACATTTATTGTGTTATTTATTGAAAATAATTTACAAAAAAAAAAAACAAAAAAATTTTATCAAAAAGGTAAACCTCTTTAACATATGCTAAGTATTATTGTATTTTAACTGGTTTGCTAATTTTAAAATTAATTGTGAAACCTTATTGATTTGTTGAATGAATGGCAATCAAAAATTTAATTTTTCCAAAAAAAAATTTTGGTCTTCAGTTGCCATCTGTACTAACAATTTGTGCCATTTTTCGCAACTGGAGTACCATGAGAAACGTAGGCCAACTACGCGCTGAACATATTTTGCGTAAAGTCAGTATAACCCAAAAAGCTTATAGAGCCCGAAATAAGCAGTAACAACGGAAAAAAATTGATAGCTGAACTGGGCAAATGTTGCAGGAAAACGATAATCGTACAGAAACGATTGAACTGTAAGGAGCATAAACTGTTCTTCACCTACTGTACACATGCCCAGCACTTCGGTCGGAGGAGAAAGAGGCTTCTGGGTGCCTACTACATGGATAATCTCGATGAACGGATATGGATATTGGCAATCTGAGCGGCTTCATCGGCAGCTCCGAATGGTTCCTGGACTAGGAGAGAATATGAAACTGTGGTATCATAATGGGCCCTGTTTGCGGCCTAAATTTGTCCGCTAATTACTCCATCTAGTTACCTACTTAGCTAAGGAGCGTAATGCTACAATGCCCTGAACAGCCAACTGACTAACTGCTTAATCGATGGTACTAGCAGAATCTCATCATCAAACACCAGGGTAATGTTAGCGGGTGCAAGTCCCTTGCTAAGTGAGACTTTCTACTGCTTTATAGCCATTAAATCTTTTGCAACATCACTCTAAATGCTCTTTAAAATTCTAACATTCTAAATTGAAAATAATTTCAATTACTAATCAACTATACTGCTGTAAGCCATTGTTATCTAAGCATTCTGGTCTTGTGTTAAAAGAAAAAAGTTTTCAGTGGCATATTTTGTTCTTGGTAATAAGCAAGAGTATTTATAGGCGTAATAGTCGGTTAAAGAAGTTAAGTGGGTTAAGAAAAAAGCGTGCCAATCTATCAGAGTGTGATGGTGAAAATTCAGCCCAATTCACAGATTCTCTGGTGTGTAACACGGGAAATTGCTGAATGACATACTGGATAATATACTTTGTCGTTAGAAGTTTCTGCATGAGGTGAACCCGTCCAAACTAAGTGTTGGATTTTATTTAAAAAAAATCTAATAATTAAATGAAATATATTAAGACGAGCAAAATTACTGAATGATCTTAGAAGGATTTATTTTCCAGAATAACAAACTGACAGACCATTAGCCCATACGAAGAAATTTTCAACTTATGGAATTTAGTTTTTAAAGCCTTCAAATTCTAATGGATTCAGCCTTTAAAATCCTTGTATTTTATTTTTCAATTTGAATATGTATTAGCATAGACCTTCCGAAAAATTTCCATTTTCTAAAGGTTTGCCTGTACAGTAAGTAAGTAAGTGGTATAGCAAAGTGCAAATTCGCAAACAAAAATTAAAAAGAAAAAACTTAATTGAATTTAAAAATAAATGCAGTCACGCGTTTTAAGTTGAATACACTTTGGAAGCCGATAATATCATATTGGGAGTACGTATGTATATTTTTAGAAATTTTACAATTTTTTTTGAAGTTTTTTTTTAGTTTTAGCGCCAAAAACAACAATCACACACAAATTAAATATGCATTTAAAATGTTAATATGTTAAGTTTTAAATTTCATTTATATTATCATTGTGTTTTGTTTTTTATTTGTTATTTTGCTTTTAGCAAAAAAAAAAAAATGTTTTTAAAGAAATTTATATTTATAAAGATTTCTGCGCATATTATGCACTTTTAATTGACCACATTTCTCTAAATCTCTTGTAGTGGGTATTGAAGTCAAGGTATCATAATATTTTATTAACAATTGATGTTCCGGCGAGGCCAATTTAGTATCATGAATATCAACTGAAGATGAACTGCTAATATCTTCTAAATGATTGATATTATTTGATGCATGAGTGTTATTGTTTGAGGTTAATTTCGATTCGAACAATCTAAATGCCAAATAGCATGGTTCCAAGGTAACAATAATACGTAAAGCTAGGATAACAATACATATACAATATTTTATATAAAAAATAGATAAAATCTTATACTAACTATTTATTACATACTTTAATTCTAAATAGTCTTGTTGGTTTTATAAAGAATTAAAATTATCAAAAAAAAAAAAAAATGATGGCAGAAGGTTGGTTTATTCATATTCGAAATCGCAAAGGCGAATCTTCACTCTTCTAATTCGGCCTTGCTGATGTTTAAACTATTTATTTTCGACGATGTACATTCACTAATGAATCTACGCTTGATGAATGACTTTGAGGTAGAACCCTGGCAGTAGTGTGACCGTTGTACATATTTTTTGTTTCTTCCATCTACAGCTTCATTTTACGGAACTTAGATCGTCATTACTCAAATAAGAACTTAACCTGTTTCTCGATTTACGTGGACTCCTGAGCCCCTGTCCTGCTGTAGAAGTTGATTACTCGCTGCGTTGGCTTGGACCCATGGCTGTTCTTCTGAATGTTTTCGGGTGGTCCCGAGGCGATCGATTTCGAGGATAACTTGAGCCACGGGCAAATTGATCATACAGTGTGGCATAGATTTTATGCGTGACATAGATCACTATAAAGCCCAATATAACGACCAGCAATGATATGAAAGTATATGCCAAAACGGTGGGTATATAAACCAAAGTATTAAACATTTTGTTTCTTTATTTTTTTTTTATTATTTTCTTATTTTTATTTCAATATTGTTTTGTATTGTATTTTTGTTTTTATTGTATTGTATTGTATTGTATTTTGTGCACAGATTCTTGTTTTATTTTCTTGTAATTTAGTTTTATCCAGTTTCTTTTATTATTTATTTATTTGCTTCAATTAATATTTATTTTTATTTTTTTTTATTTTTTTTTTCTCTTTCTTGTCAATATTTTTTAATTAAAATTTCCAAGCAAAGCAATAGAAATCAAAATACTCGCTCAAGAACGATAGACAACGGCATACACGTTCTGGAACTGTATGCTACTACTGTTGATTACTATTATTAACACAGGTTTTTTTTTTAAATTTCTTTTTCTTTTTTACAATTTAATTGTACTACAATACGGTCTGTCTGTCTATGTGATATAAAATAAAATCTAGCCGTTGTTATTAAACGTTGTTATGTTCTATAGCTCTCCGTTGCAACTGAGTATATCCATATGCAAACAAAAAAAATATACCGGCGCCTCGATACGCTTTTGTTTTCGGTTTTCATATACACGCTCTCGCTAGCATGACGCTTCAAAATTCAATTCAGTTCAGTTTAAATAAACAACCTGTTGTTGTTGCTCTTTATGTTTCTCTATTAACACATGTATATATGCATGTATGTACTGTTAAAGAGATTATTTAACGCGAGAGATCTCGAATTAGAGAGTTCTCGAAAAGTTGTTCACACTGAAGGCAGTTTTATGAACAGTAAGAGTTAAACATATCAGGAACATTATTTTCTTCTTCTTCCTTTCATTAAGGAATATGGCGGGATCAAAAATCATCTCTCTCACTTCTATCTTCTTTTAATTTCTGCACTTTTTTTAGTTTCATTAATCAAGTGATCGGTTTACTATAAAAGGTCATAGGATGATATGATCTCTTGGATGTAATGTTGAGAAACTTCTCTGACAGAGTTTTACTCTTTCTGAAGAGGTAACGTTGTGTGATATTCTTTTTTTTTCATCTCTTGTAGTTTTTATTTGAAAATTGTTAGGCAAAGTCGATAAAAATTGTTTAATCGATGATATTCTCTTGTCAGGACCCAAAGTACTTTCTGGAATATCTGAAAATAGCTCATAGATCCAATTACCATTAGTAGTCTTCATCTCTTGAAGTTTCCTACTTGAAAATTGTTGGGCAAAGTCGATGAATATTGTTAAGTTGTTGATATTATCTTTCAAAACCCTAGATCCTTACTGGAATATCTGAAATTAATTTATTTATTTAGTATTCTTCGTTACTTTTATAGTTATCGGTGATAGTAATCTTATTTGGCTTTGTTCAGATCTTCTCGTTGCGTTCAAGTCGTGATTGTAATGCAGACGATCTTTAATACCATCAACCATTAGCTTTAGCTTGTCTCTTCTGTTTCTTTCTTGTGGTTTGTAGCAAGCAATACATGTTACGCGAGTTTCCATTACGATCCCAAAGCTTATAAGCAATTAACAACTTGAGATAGGATAGAACAGCTGCTTTATTTAAATCACAGTTTACTTAATAAACAATGCGGACTGTTCTGATACTAAATATTGCGATGCCACAAAGCTAACTGGGGCTACTGATTTAATAATGTTCTCATTAAGTATGACTTCTTTAGAATAAAGAAGGAAACTAGTCTGAAAGTTTAATAAGTGAAAGTGATTTCATGTCATGTCAAACGATAACTCGCTTCAGCTCGCTTAAGTCTGCGTCGAGCTCATTTGAAATATACAAGTCTCCATGCCTCTGGCATAAAAATCCGACTGAATTAAGCTGATGGCAAGCGTTATGTTGTGTTTGAAGACCTCTGTGATTTTTGGTTTATTCACATATACCTGCAACTTGGGAAAATCCCACAAGGAAAGGACAAGTCGTTCGATCTCGATGACTACTTTACGTAGCCTCCAAGCGAAATGACCACTAATTAAATTGCTTATGCAGAATATCCATTTTGCGCCGTCCTTAGGAACCTTATGTCATTGGAATACAAATCATACAATTCAGCCTAAAAAAAGTTGGTAATCATCGACCCATAATGCTCGGCGCTAGTAGATGTAGCCTGACCAATGTTGTTATTAAATAAATAGAGTGTCATCGGCCAGCCCAAAATCAACACCAAACAATAATTTTTTCGGCATTCATTGGCAGCTCTTGGATACCATGTTGATTGGTATCAAATCAAATTTGAAAATTTGGTTTGTTCGCTTACGCATTCATCCAGAAATGGACCTAATTGCTAAAAATGATTTTTCAATGAAAATTAGTGTTAAATACACATCGTTGCCATGGTCGTCTATGTGGATTTGGTAAAACACTCTAAATAATAGGCGAATAATTTGACAGAAAGAGCTTTAATAAGATGGCCGTCATTAACTGTCAAAGGTCAAAATTCCTTGTTGGTAGACCAAGCCTATATTTTCGATTTTTTTATGCAGCCATGAATCCAATATTAGTTGGATTTTATCCCCAGAAAATAATATCTTTTAGAAATGGGGCAGTTGATTGGCCACTTTCTTTCCTATGTAACCTAACCTAACCTAACATTTAATGGGTGTTACATTTTATCAAGCTATCAAGTGTTTAAATCAAAACTTTCCAAATACATGATCAACTTGTGTATAGTGGTCGTAAGTTCAATTCCCATTTGAGTGTGTATGTTGTTGTTTTGTTTAAATAAAACACACATTATTTCTTTTATAAGTTGTTTAGTTTTGTTTCATCAATTATATTTAATCCAAGCCTTTATTTTTATAAATCATTTCATCTTCCTTGTCTTTTCTTGTTCTTATTTTTTCTTTTTTCTTTTTTTAAATCAGACATCCTTTTTCTATTTCCTATTTAGCAAAGCATTTTTTTTTTTGTTAAGTTATATTGTTACACGATATCGTTTTAAGTTAATTTTTTGTTTTTGGTTTTAAATTTTTTTTTCTTTCTTCATACAAATTTCTTTTGTTTGCAATTATTTTGATTTGTTACAATTGTTTTTATTGTGTTTGAGATCCCTCCTTGTCTTTTCTTGTTCTTATTTTTTCTTTTCTTCTTTTTTTAAATCAGACATCCTTTTTCTATTTTCCTATTTAGCAAAGCATTTTTTTTTTTTGTTAAGTTTATATTGTTACACGATATCGTTTTAAGTTAATTTTTTTTGTTTTTGGTTTTAAATTTTTTTTTCTTTCTTCATACAATTTCTTTTGTTTGAATTGATCTTTGATTTTGTTACAATTGTTTTGTATTGTTGTTTGAGGGTGTTTTTTTCTTTTTTTTATAGTTTAGTTTTATTAATTAGATTCCAATTAAACATACAGACATATTTGTATATATATATTGTAGTAGTAAATTAGTGTTGAAATAAAAAGACATTCATTCATTGGTTCATTACATACAT
>QOCX01002795.1:0-20258 GCA_005959815.1 Sarcophaga bullata
AAAGAGAGAGGATGTGTATGTATGTATGTGTTGATATGTATGGGCAGATACAACTTTCACAAATTGCGTGTGGTTACTTAAGCCTACAAACGTACAATATTCAACAGACCAATAAACTAAAGGTAATCGACTATCAAGACCAATGAAGTATCCCAATATCATTCGAAAAAAATGAATTTACAGCGAAGAGTCCCTATTTTCGGTACGAATGTTTACGTGACAAATCAAACGTTGTCGGAGCGAGATCCCAATAAAACGTCCATGCATTCAGAAAAAGTCACAGTTATGCTGGTAGCTTTTAAGCTGGTCATGCGTCATTGTCGTCATCCATGTTTCGGTTGAAAATAATTGGCTATGTACAGTCATACGTAGCCAACTGTGACCACTAGAGAACGATGATTCATTAACTCCTTCTTTGGCCTAAGATTGGATGATCTATACACCAATGACAGTGAATTTTCACAGGATACGCATTACGTGTACACAGCACTTGTTGTTTTCTGCTAGAGATTTGAGGGCAATGGAGGTATATATACTGGCTACCGAAAGTCGCGCTGAGACCGTTACTTTGTCCTGGGGATTTTTTAAGAACAGTTGTTTACGTCATAGAGCACCAAGACCTCTGTGAGTTTAAACGCCTCAGTACCTATGCCATCAGTTATTCTCAGAGTCTTGAAAAGTGTGACAGGCCATTGCACCAGAACAGTCCGCGTGAGACTTGAGAACGGAAGTTCTTTTGCGTGATTTTTGCATATCCCGTATAGTTGCCGATTGACCCGTGTTGGAGAATTCTTATACCAGCTGTATAGGAGAACCTTCTTGAACTGAAATATTCCGATTATCTTCAGAGGATCCTTCTACAAGTCCTTAAGAAAGCCATACCAGTGTTCTCGAAACTGTATGAATGCCTCATAGAGTCCGAAATATGTTTCTGGTGATTCCTTTCCTTGCTAACAATATCCCATCTAATAAATACAACACTCTTGGCGGTTTTCATGTTTGTCAGCAGGCAGATTAACTTTTCCTAGGACCTGTTTTATTCTCTCTTTGATTACAACAATTCTGAATATTATTTTTGAAATGTCTTTAAAATTGCATTTTTAACGCATCTTATGCATATCATCTTTTACGTTTTTTTTTTGTTTTTTGTCAATTTGTTGAGCCTTGCATATGGGCATGCATGCATGCATGCATGCATTTCTTCTTTCCGTTTATAGCCGTGTAACTATTTAAGAGATTCTTTTTATTCTTTATCTACCTCTCACTTCTCTCTTCTCTCTTCTTCGTTTTCTAATTCATTTTAGTGATTTTCCATTTAAATCAATTTAATTCGGTACTCTTACTCTGTTTCTTTAGAAACTGTTGTGGTACTCGCTGCTGTTGGCTGCTTTGGCTGCATAGTGGGTATGGGTATCGTTCACCCTACGTTGTAAGACTGCTGTTCGTGATGTATTGCCTTTTGAAGTGCAAATAAATTATAAATTAAAATGATACTGTGAGTTGACAGTGTTCAATCAAATTTAAATAATTTTTAATGGTCACTTCAACTACAATTTTTCAAGTTTTCCCCAAACAACTACAACTACAAAACACTACCATTGCAACTACATTTTTTTTTTCTTTATTATCTCTCTATAACGTAGTTGCTTTTCTGTTACTTTCTCACACGCACACTACATGCGACAATACACTCATTTATACACCGGCAAATGATCGGTGGTTTACTCCCTTACAGGAATCTTCGCTGACCTTTTGCGTTAAAGATTATCAAATTGAAGGATATTTCTGTCGTTTTTTTTTGTTCCTTTTTTTCTACATTGTTTAAAAATAACATTTTTTTGTATTGCATAGTATGCGATGTGCATGTTTATTGTTATTATGTATAAGTGTGTGTTTTGTATTTTAACAATAACGAACAAATTGTACATTAAAACTCGTGTATATGTCTTCGGGTTAAAAGACATTAAATGATTACAAATGAAGAAATAAATCCCAATATACACGCAGGTAATTAATACAGCAATGTTGCCTTGTGCCTGTTTGGTTGTATACTGATTTGATCCTTTCTCTCTCTTCTCTCACTCTCTCTCTCTCTCTCCTCTCTTTCTGCTTAATTCACTCTCGTGTTTTTTTTATTTTTCTGTAAGCATACATTTCAGCGCAATTGTTCTTTTGTTTCCAATTCCCTTGCTGTGCATTGTCTTGTCCTTAAATACATGGATCATGGTGGTAGGTGGTGGTTGGTTGGTGGTGTGTGTGGATTCTAAGTACACCACATCCCATTATAAAATAAAAAATTTCAAATTGAATTGGAACTTGTCATTTAATAGACAAATAGCAACAAAGTAGGGCTTAGAAACTATTCAGTTTTCGAAAGTTAATTGTAATTTGTGGTAGGAAGGAATTTCCTGGGAAATCTAAGTAATTCCTTTAGAATGTCAATCTGTTTTTGCAAAAAAAAAGTTTAAAAAGTTTTAAAAATATACAAAGGGCCTACAATACAGTCTGAGAATTTTAAAAGAGTGGCGGAACCTACAGTTCAAAGTCGCCAACGCACGACAGATTCTTTTGAGCAACTTTTCATGGCGATTTGTTTCACGCTTACAGCTTTTGCTGAGAGGAAGCCAGCATAGAAATATTTCTTAATACTTCGTTTTGCTCCAAATATCTAAGCTGGGTTTTGTGAACCACCGGTTCGTGTCTAATAAGCCGAACACTGCCTACTAGACTACAGCAATTCAGGCTGAAGCAGTAGAATTTTAAAATTCGGATTTCGTCGGTTGATGGCCTATAGTCTATAGGGACTACATGGTTCGGACTTGCAATATCTACAAGTTTTGTAGTAAATTTTCAAATTGGAATCAAATCGACTCGAATGTCAGATTTATGAAAATTGTTCATGGTAATTTTATTTCACACTCGAGTTTTTGCCAGAAGACTCCTGAGAGGAAGCCGCCAAGGAAATTTTCTGATGTTCGACATGTCTGAGCTGGAGTTTGAACTACCTAATAAGGCAACATACCACTTAGTACACAGGCGATTCTTGCCAAGTAGTGGGGTTCGCGGGTTTGCATCTAATAAGGCAACGCACTACCTACTAGACTAGAGTGTTTCAACAAGCCTTCCTAAATGGATTTTTCAGGGATTTAGCAGTCATGTTGATGGTTCATGCAATCCATACCTGAAGGTTGGCACAAGCTCGTGAGTCTATTTGATAGATGACAGCATTTCATACCAGACTCACTTTTTTGTTGCCACCAAGCCAATAAAGCACTTCATACTAGGGGCACATATTTTGTTGCTATCAAGACTATAAAGCAAGCTGGCAGTTATTTTTGAGCCTTGGATTCACTAAAGACGCACTATCTTAGCGCGAGATTCGTTTCAATGAACAGGAAAGCCTACGCTATTCTGTCATGCTGATGTCTGGAGCAATGAGACTGAAGATCAGCTGACAAAACAAAGAACGATGATGGTTAGACTTCTCCTGAGACATTTTCTCTGGCTGATCCATAAGGTTATGAGTTTACTACTAATGGTGGAACTAAAGAATAATTACAATTCTGGTGCTATAAGCCCTAGTTTTAAGTTCTAAGACGGCATGGGGGGTCAGAAACAGTGCTGTGCATCTATAAGAACTTTCATAGATTCCTTCATGACTCAGTATGTGCCTAACAGTTCCGTAGAGTTTAAAACCATAAGCAAGGAGGGGGGTGTGTTTATGAGGCGAGCAAATTCAATTCACTAGTCTTCTCTACCCGGAATGGACGTTCTCAATATCATCGAGTGGTTATAGTAGAGATTGTTATGTAGTCTACAATGCATATCGCCAGGGCTTTTGAGTGCCCGTTATTCACTTTGTGACATTGTTCAGCCGCTCATAGAGATTGATTAGTAATAGTCGTTCAATGTAATCATTCAAGATTTCTTTCTTTCGTAAATGAAGCAATAACCGTTCCAGAAAGAACAGAATCAATCACTGTCACCATAGGAAGTGTGGAGTTTCAGTTTTCTATAAGAGTAGACCCAAGTTAGTAAAGTTCTCACCAAACTTTACCAATTCAAAAACCTGCGAACCAGAACGATTACCTCTAATTTCTATTAATTCTTGAATAATGCTTTTAAATTGTACCACGTATGAGTTCTAATTCTCGGTCATAGGCAAAGTGTGTGGGAAAGAAGTGAAAGCAAAAGCATGAACTGAAACGAGCTACAATACAATTACAGGCACTTCCACAAGAGCTGTTGACCGCGTATAGAAAAGCAATCCAACGTAACCATTCAAAATTTCTTTCTTTCGTTATTGAAGCAGCATTCCTATGGATCTTTGTACTTAGAAGAAAGGGCATGCTGTAGCGAATAGCTGACTGGTATAAATTCATGTTAAGTTTGAAATCATTTGCATACTTTTTATTACAAAACCAGGGAAACAATCAAAAACTATGCACAAAAACTACGCTGAAATGTTTGATAAAGCTGTAGAGAAAGCAGGAGAAGAACATATGCTTAATCAACTATATTAGCCTGAAGACTAAACATAGTATATACATGCATGAGACTCTAATTAAGTTAAAAAGCATTTCTCCTTGCATGGTGGTGGCCTTCACATATAAAAATGTTATGAAAATTACTCTTCGTCGAAGATATTAAATTTCTTTTGTGTTAAGTAAAGTAAATACAAAGAGGTAGAGAGATTGAGAAGAGAGAATGGGAGAGAGTGAGAAAGAGTAACACTTCCGCCGGATATTCAACATATAATATTAGTTAAACGGAAGTGCTGCATATAAATAAATATTTATTCTTCTTCTTTTTATTCTCTTTTTCTTTTTTTATTTTTTTTTTTAATTCTTTGCCTTTGCTTCCTTCTTTATACGATAAATAATTGCTGAATATTTGAAAATGGGAATCATGAGATTTTCATTCCCCCTTCCTTTGCTTAAAAAAATCAACATTTGAAGAGTGTATCAGCAAAACAGCACTTAAAAACAAATTATTTAAAAATATTTTGTAATTTTTTCTTTTTTTCGTACATAATTTTGTTGCTTTCATTTGTTGTTGTTGTTGTTGTTGTTAAAATATAAAATTAATATCCGGTGTAGTTAACGAAAAAAAAAAGAGAAAAAGAAAAATAAAAATATAAATGTCGTGTTACGAGATACATTAATACAGTACAGGATTAAGCAACAACAACAACAACAACAACATCCATACACACTGAGAATAATATTAAAAGTTTAATACAGCTTCCGTTGTAATATAAACTGAAAAGGAATTCAAAAAATAAGAAATATTCGTTAAATTCGTTCTGTTAGAAGTCAAAAACATAAAAAGTTTGTTTTTTGAAATACAGTTTTTAAGCACCAGCGCAAGGAAATTAATAACAAAATTCAAACGCGAAAACACGCAAAAAAAACAAAAAAATCGCAAGAAAAAGAACGAAAAAAAATTAAAAAAAAAAAAATTTAAAAAATGTTTTGCTGATTTGGTTTTAATTTCATTTTGCCTCATTCACTTATAAAACAAAACCCAAAAAAAAGGAAACAAAATTGTTTTTATAAAGAAAAAACCCCCCACCGTCTGTAGAAGAGTGTATTTCACTTGCCTTTAATCAGTCTTAAACCACAAGCTTATTTATGCATTTAACTGGAAGGCAAGGCGTGGTAGCGTATGCTTAATTTTAATTATGCAGTCAATGCAGAACGAAAAAATATTAAAAAAAAACACACGCAAACAACAACAACAAAAAATGTTTAAATTTACATTCACATTAAATGTGTGTGTGTCCAGTAACTTAAGCATCATAAATATTATTAAAGGGTTCACCATTTGATGGTTTCAAAAAAGTAAAATTAAAGACAACACTCGTAAAGCTATGTTTAGGATGGCAGTCAAGTACTTGGATCGTGGCATTATGCCTCGCCTCTAAATCAGTTTGAGCAATCGCTACTTTGGAGATCGTATTCGATTACTTTCTTCCACATTTTGAGCATTATCGCGGGCGATTACTTGACAAATGTTGTTTTTAAATGCTCCTACTATACTTTACTTTACAGTATTAACCGGGTAACTAAAATCTTAGCACACAAAAAACTTCTCTTCCTGGAAACTTCTCAAGCTATAAAGTTAATCTCGGTCGTATTCTATGCTGCATGGCATCGTCTTGTTGAATTCACATACCAGCCCATTTAAAATCTGCAATTGCAAACCTATAAAGCAAATAATCCTACGGTCATAGTACTCTTACTTGTCGAGAATACTTTGGAATCTATAAATACGGCTTACTTGCTAGACTTTCACAGACAGAAGAGTGAATATTGTACACGTTTTGTATGTACACGATCATATTACAGACCGTAATGGCCTCAGTTATTTCTTTCAGATGTATGTGGCTTCCTCACAATCACTTCTCGGTTTTCCCAAGCCCCAAATGCGATAGGAAATTAGTTTCATCGCTTAAAAACTTTTTTTTGAAATTGTTCATTGAAAAAGCTATTGCCTGAGCCTAGAAACAGAATATCTATGCTGTTATGAATAATTAGAATAGAGGGACAATTTCAAGTGCAATAAATACGCCATTATAAGCTGTAAGAGACAAGACAAATTGTTGAGCACACGTGGAAAAGACAAATCCTGATTATCCTTCATACTCTCTTTACATGATGCAATTTGTATTGATAAAGCGTATATTGTGCGGGTACGTCAAAGGATTCTTCAGACCATAATTAACATGAAACAGTCACTCTTTTAAAATGCAATGGATTTCCACAATCATTTTTATATTCTACTATGTTGCTGTAATTAGCAAGTGAGATTTGTTAGATTATGCAACATTTGATTCTATAAACATTGTTTACATATGTAATATTATCAACATGTTGCCATTAATACTGTACATGTAGTATAAGAACGTGCTTATACTCTAACGATAAGCAATTCAATATTCATGTTTCACTCTATTATTGACATTGTTCGTCAGTAACAACAAGATCGAACATGTTTCATCGAACCTAATTGCTTTGTTAGTGAACTTAATGTAATATGTTTATAAACATTATTACTGATACTTGGAGAAGGGGAAACGTCATCAATTTTATTAATGTTTCTGTGACTGACCGAATGATACTTAAGTTGTTTATAAACATTGTTTTAGACATAATCTTAGCAACATGTTGCATTATTAATGTACATGTAGAATTAGAACATGTTCTATATTCATGTTTAATATTTATTTTATTTACCAGTCGCAATGAAATCGAAATATGTTTGGTCGAACCTAATCCACTAATCGCTTAGTGAAGTTATTGTTGCATGCCTATAAACATTATTGCTGATACATAGAGACAGAGAAACGTCTTCATTTTATTAATGTTTCTGCCAACTAAACGAATGAAAAAAGAAAGGAATTGAAAGATATTGTACAGTTGACAACCTTATTAGGCCTCAGTGTTTTGAAACCATTAAATGGATAACCAAATAGAAGCATATCTCTCTCTTTCTCTTTTTCCTATAAACTCTGTTTCTCTTTCTGCGACTAAATTGCCCGCTTTTTGTAGTGCCAACAATTGTTACAGTTTTGTTTTTCATTTTTTTTTTTCATTTGTTTGCTTATAAATGAGTGCGAACGAGTGTGTGAGTGTGTGGGGGAATATAAGTCAGTATGTTATGGCATACTAAAGCGTAATTGTATGAGCAAGTTTTGTATATTAAACCATTAACACACAGACTTAATGTCATCACTTTTAATAATACAAACAGCAGATACAGCGTAAATAAATATTCTCTTCATACCCTACAAGAGCAGTTGTTGTGATGAGCTCGCTGGTTTTTATTTCAAGGGTATATCCGCACGTTTTATACAAGATATGTCGTACGTCTACCGATTACAATTCGACCCTTCATACTTATTTGGAGTTCATACTTAGTCCTGCGACCATGCGATCTATTGTGCTGTCCTAACACTTTATGGGAATCTCTCGCTATATTCCTTTTAGTTAGATTGCCTGTTTGGCGTCCCAATGCACATTACCTGCCCCGCACCAGATGTGTCCTTAACAGTAGTTGAATATTCTTCCATTAAATGAATTTTGTCTTCCTGCAACTGTCCACTGCTGTGGTTTTGCTCGGGTTAGACTCGATAACGTCAATAAACCCTTACGACCTTACAATCTGAGGACTCTGTGAACGATATCACAAAGACTTTCATCGATTAACCCCGTTTACCCACTTGAACTATGTTATCTACATTGCCTAGACAGTCAGTGATCACCGTAGACAATGAAAATTAAGAAAACTCTCTCCTTTGGGCTATTCTCTCGCCATTCGCTATTCCTCTCGTCCATTATTACTGTCTCTCCTACGTTTGTCTCCGCAGATCGTTAAGAAAAAAAAATTAATAATAATACAAATGTGCTCGTAGCGTCAATTCCAGTAGGTTATTATTGTTTAAAATGACACGTGAAACTAAATAAAGTGCCAACAATACAATAATAAGCGGCCCGATAAAGCGTTTAATGCTGGGGATTTTTTATTTTTTTTAAATGCCAAGCAGGCAGCATGTGGTTGGCATTCTTTCAATATAAAAATTTTAAAAAAAAAATCATGTGTGACATAAACAAGGAAACAGTAACAACAACAACAGTGATGCAAAAAATAATGTCCACAATACAAAAAAAAAAAAAAAAATTACAAACAAAAATATAATAAAGAATAAAGCGACGTATTTACCCATACCCACACCGGACATGTATCCAGTAGTAGTAAATAGCTCTTTTCCATACTCTTGCCCTTAACTATTCATTTTCTCCACCCATTTTTTATTTTCTGTTGAGTTCGTTCTCACACTTTCTGTCTCATTCCTTACTCTTTAACAGTTTTAACTCTTATAGAACCGAAGTTCCACACCACACTATACCCAATTCAAAAACCCTGCGAACCAGAATAATTGCCTCCGATTTCTGTTAATCCTTGAATCATGCTCCTAGACCGACACAGGACCGACTTCTAGTGGATTGAAAAAGAGCAAAGACTTTGTTTTACTAGCTCAACCGTTTCGAATTTTCAGTCAGTGTGGGAAAGAAAGAGATGCTAAAGTAAGAACGAATCTAAACCAAATGAATCACAAACTCGTGGAGCCACAATGCAACTACAGACCCTTTTCTAAATGTTTGGCTGGCAAGTAACCTCCAAAAAAAATGGCCCTGCACATTACTAGGCAACGAAAAATCATGAATAAAGAGCCCAGCGAATCGGCTGCATGTACAGGATGTCATGGGAATCTCATTGATGCTCAAACAGAATTACAAACTGTTCCCAAAAGCTCTCCAAACGGAGAGAAATTACAGTGGATCACAATTGATCACTGAACTACTATCTTAGTGCAACAGGTTACCGGGAGGCTTTGTTAGACAGAGATCTTACCCGTGGCATCCTAACGGTCTGCTATACATACTCAAGTGAATTTTTTGTATCAAAGCTACCACTTCAACCTAACCTAATCTAACCTAGACACACAATTCGCTTTCTCATATCCAATCACTCTAAGATGATAATGAGAACCTATGTAATGCATGCCCTTTCATGCCTGGAGCCATATTTAAACGCCTTATCATACTCAAGGAGAGCTTTGAGACAACATATCTGAATGTGATTGCTGAAATTATCGTTTGGCAATCCGTTAATATATTTAAATGATGACTAGCCTAGAGCATTACATTCCCTAATCGCTCATAACTCCGGCTTGAAAACCCGTATTATGCTCCCCTAAGCTGGTTCGACACTGACAGTTGTAAGCCTTTGCTGCCCTATCGTTTGGCTGAAGAGCATCGTTGTTCTGGGTGTTGGTCGCATGGCATCTAAACAACACATTAGCTCAAGCCACTGAATTATTCTCCTCTTCATCTGATGTCTCCTAAACCGCTGAAGCATGAGTTTGTGGCTGCTGTCAAGGCTCTGTGCCATTCTTGTAGTGAGACAGATGGATCTCCTATATATGCACCGACAGTTGTACGCCTTTGCTGCCCTATCGATTGGGTGATGAGCATCGTTGATGTTCGTATCCTTTGAATTATTCTCCTCTCATCAATGTCCAGTACACGGCCAAAGCACAAGTTTGTGACTAATGTACAGCCCAGAGCGTCATTCTTGAAATGAGGGCACATTTTAGGATCTAAAGGCACCTGTAGGCCTTTGCTGCCTTATATTCTAGATGTAAATCCTAACAGTTTTTCACCGTCTACCGTATAAGAATAATTGTTTGCATCTCTCAAAGGATTAAAGAGACTTATGCCACACGCAAAAATAGCCTCATTTATTGCTGTACAATGAATTCAAATTACAAAAGAATATTTAATTACGAAAAATGTTGCATAATTACAGGCGGTTGTAATGAAAAAGAAAAATCAGAAAAAGAGAAAGAGAGAGAGAGAGAGAGAAGAGAGAGAGAGAGAGAGTGAGAGAACGTGAGAGTAGGAAAGAGAAAATTAATGCAGAAAAATGAAAATAAAATCAAGATCCAGCATACATTATAATTTATTTTTTTTTACTATGCTTTTATTGTTTTTGTTTTTGTATTTTTTTTTTTGGTGATGGTGTTGTTGTTGTTGTTGTTAAATTATATAAAGATAAAATTTAAAAATAAAAAATAAAAGCGAGTTTTTTTTTTTTTTTTTTGTTTTCTTCTCGATGCCACTGCTGGGCATAATAATTCAATAGCCAATGGGTTTAATATTACTGCTGATGATGATGTTGCTGTTGTTGTTGTTGTTTGTTTTTATTATTGTTTGTTTGTTGTTATTATTGTTGCTGCTTATTATTATGCACAGGCAGAATAAAACGTTTCGTGGCCACAGGTTTATAAATCAACCATAAAACTGGAAAGCAAAAATTATATTTAAACGGGCAACGTACAAGAGATGCACAAACACATACCATTACACTTATGTGGACATATACATTTCCGTTATGATATTACTGTTGTTTATATATACGCTTCGGATGAAAAAAAAAAACAATAACAAACATCATCTCTCTACGTACATAAATCACGAGCATTATTAATAAAAACGAAATGATGTGACATATTGAAAACTACATCCATACGTAGTAAACGTATCTCTCTCCTGTCTGTGTGTGTGTGTTCAAGTTTATAATAAGAAATCTTGCCTGCATTAAGAAAAAAGAAAAAAACAAGTGGAATTGTGCATGCGTCTGCATATAAAGTAATTAAGAAAAATCCATAATTGAATGTGATTAAAAATAAAGCGCTCCGCTCATGCTGATATGTATTCTCCAAGAGTAACTTTAAGTAAGTGGAGAGCACACATACATACCATCACAAACAAAAACAATAACAACTATGGTTAAAAATAATGTGCATAATAATTAAAAAAGAAAGAAAAAAACATTCGCAAACAATCACAAAATATCATATTGCGTATCTCGAATGTATCAATCATCACAAGGGACTGGAAATTAAATTCAAATTCATTGAAAAGGTCATGTTTCTTTTTAAAGCAAAGTGCCTATGAAAGAAGACTGGATTAAAGGAAATGATATTGAACAATTCACTTCCCTGATTGAGATTTATAGTAGAGTTATCAGGCACTTGTATTCAACTTCGGCTTTTCTTTAAAAATTTGTAGGACAAATGACGTCATCGATGAATGGATTTTAATCTGCCCTTTAAGTCGTAAGATAAACTACTTGCTGATAGTTAAAGTCAACTCCGGCTATCTACTAGACAACAACTAATGCCACAATTAAAATCAAAACTGGGAAACAAACATTTCTTTAGAGGAAATCAACATCACTCCAGCATGAATTTCGTTATTGCTGCAAACTTCACATAGGAGAGCTCAATCAGGGGTGAAAGAAAATCCATTCGTGGAATGAATAGGCACAGATACAATAGTCAAGGATCGTAGCTTTTCTCCATTTCAGATCCACAGCAACTGCAAAAGTCTAATGAGTGAATTCGCGAATCACTTCCAATGAAGAATTTCCCTTACGGTGGTGAATGCGAAAACAGTACAAATCGTGTCAACAAACATACAGAGACTAATCTGTGTTTGATATACACAGGGCAACCTAATAGTCTATGAACTACAGCAGTATCTGAAACTCTGTCACATTAAAGTCCTTTGCACACTTGGGTCAAGAACACAGGAGCCGGCGTTTTGGCCACAGTTTTGCCACCCATAGGGGAAACTCGCGAATATCTTTTAAGCGGAAGTCCACGCGAGCTCAATTTAATTTAGATAGGACATACAAAAGACCGGACCCAGCAATATTAAGTGAGTGACAGTCAAGTCGCTAAGGTTAAATCGAAAATAGGCTAAAATTCTTCTTGAGAAAGCTAATCCGCTATTAGAAAGGAATAATAGATTGTCCTCTGTAGGCTCAGGACATGGTGGAAATTCTAGGTAATGAAACACTACAGATGAGATTGTAACGATTTCATAACAGCTGATAGCATCATAAAATCTTCTGTGAGTAGGAGAGGATGTTTGAAAGAGAAGACAAAAAGAGGCAAAGAACTCTTTGAAATCAAGTAGGATTTGAAGACAGTCGAAAAATGGGAGGAAAGCCTGTGTCATGCATTCGATATTCAAAAAACAACTTGAGCAAGCAAGACTGCTTAACTGATTAATTGTCTTTATCAAGAGGCGATTGAATTGTTAAAGCATTTGGTCGAACTTACGAGTAAAACATTGCTTGGCAAAACTTTGAAGCAGGCCCCAATGGAGGAGATAACATATATTTTGAGTTTTATTTTAAAAAATGACTACTATTAGATCTCTAAAAAGAGTATCAAATACAATACAGGTGTTGGTTAAATACGTGGGACTTGTATTTTTACAACCGTTTCGCTGAACATGAGACTGTCGTGAAAGCAATGTTGATTTCTGATGACAGCTTGTTAGAGTACCCATATGTGATTGTCCGGTGGGATCTAAGCCCAACAAATTTATCTTGCGTATACTTCAACGAGATGTAAAGTACTTATGGCATCCGCACTGTATCGCTGTATCTGGTTTTAATCGTAAATCTGTGTAAATCAGTGAACAAAAGTAATTTCATATTTTATTCACATTGCTCTGTAAGCATTTTACATTTATTTCTTGTTTGTGTTGTTGTTGATTGTTTGTTTGTTCAAATAAAATTCAATTATTTTATTAACATTTAAAAAAAAAAAAAAAAAAAAAAAAAAAAAGAGAAAAAATTGTTGTGTGGCCCTTTATCAACTACAATATAACGATTTTTTACTTTTTCGAACATGACAGTGCCTATAATATGATGCACTCCCATATGTCATATCAACCAAATGTTTTTTTAAATTGTCTGTTGTTGCATGTTGTTGTACTCATCTCATTGCAATTCAATAGCATGGCTTTTTATGGAAAAATAAAATAAATTATTCTCTCCAACGCCCTAATGAAATGTAACACTTGATTTACAAAATGTGTGTTACGAAACGAAAAAGAAACAATAATGGAAAAACAAAAATGGACCGACCTTCTCAACATAACAAAATGTTGCCTTGAAACGCCGATTAATTGCTACAAAATAATGCAACAAACAACTAAAGTACAGTAACAGCAAACAGCAACAGCAACAGCAAGAGATAACAACAAAATGCATAATAAAACTGAAAGCGTTTTAATTAATAGTAAAGCGATGTGTTGTTAACACACAGACATTTTATACAAATATTACAACGAACAACAATTTCTTTTTTTTTTAATTACAACAAAATGGCCAAATGATTATAATAACTGTAAACGTCGATTGCAAATGGTGGAGCCTAAAATGGCAAAAAAAAGCACTGGAAAGTATGCAATGTTGTTCCATGAGAGAGAGAGAGTAAACGGTAGTTGGAAGGGTGTATGTGTGTGTATGTAAATAGAGAGTATTTGCATGTAAGCATTTGCAATAAAACATGGTAACATGGTATAAATGATAAATAAGCTTTCCAAGGAGGTTTGTTATTAAACAACCAAAGACTGAGTGTTGTAGTGAGAGAGAGAGAGCCAGAGAGAGACGATGTGTGTGTGGCTCTGTATGTGTTTATAGGTAAAAATATAGATATTTGTGTGTATGGATTTGTGTGTAAAATTTACCAACCAAATAAACACATGTGACAACAACATGTTGTCATAGTTAATTTTTGGTGTTGTTGCAAATTGCTGTTGTCGCTTTGTTTACACACTAACAACAGCAGCAACAGCAGCAGCAATCACATGCAACGTGAAACGTGCAACGTGCTTGTAAGCAGCTTTACACAGTTTATTATTATTTTTTTTTATAAACTTTATTACATAATATGTATGTACATATGTACATATGTATGTATGTGTGTATGTATGTATGCATATATGTATGCATATATGTATGTATGTATGTATATATGTTATTATTATTATTATTTCTCTTGCCATTTAAAAACTGATTGCTTTCTGTAAGACTAGCTGTTGCTCTTGTTTACTCTTGTTGCTGTTGTTGTTGTTGTTATTATTTTGAAATAACAACTGTTGTTGATTGCTGTTGCATGTTCTTCATATTTCTTCTGCTAGTTTTACCATGTTTATGTACACATGTATGCATGTTGTATGTATGTATGTAATGTACGTGATTTTCATCATGAAATTTACACTCAATTAACGTTGATTCGCAGCAAATTTTATACAAAATCATCGTCAGTGTTTTTATTTTCGTTTTTTTTTTATTTGTTGTTTTTTACAACCGAACTTTTCGTTTTTTTTATGGCTCTTGTATGTTTGTCTCAGTGTTGTTAACGTGTTTTTCAGCAGCAAAACGATATTAAAAAAAAACAAAAAAAGTAAATGCACACATGCATTCTGCATGAAGACACACAAATCATACATATACAAACACTTAAAGAGCATAAATTATTTAAAGCTTTTTAATGTCAGGCTATAATAAAAAAAAAATAATAATAATAATAACAACAACAACAACAACCCAGCAACAATAAGTGATGAAAAATTATGTTTGTATAGACACACACACTACATATAGCATACATACATTATGTATGTTGACGTAAAGTATGACGTTACATGAAACACAAAAGGCGTAGTTCCTTTACAATCCGTTTGTTGGTCTTAGATTACCATACAAATCATTCTGAATTACGTGCATCTAGGCAGTTATTCACGCAATTTGATGAGAAAATTCTTCCTGAATTTGTCCTGCCACCACAGGCAAACTCTGTCCAT
This sequence comes from Sarcophaga bullata, assembly GCA_005959815.1. NCBI lineage: Eukaryota > Metazoa > Arthropoda > Insecta > Diptera > Sarcophagidae > Sarcophaga > Sarcophaga bullata. The sequence goes on from QOCX01002795.1 coordinate 15,237, forward strand.
CAAATATGGACAATGGCCAACTTTCGTCAGATCGATGGTATTTTTTCTTAATACTTTCCAAAGGTATCTGCATGGTGAACGATGTTAAATCCTTGCTTTACCGCTTAGAGAGGGCATGGGAAATGAAAGCTTGTAGATGAATGCAGATACTTATTAAATTACCTATTCAGACCATAATACAGCCCGTTGTATGTATAATTCTACACTCGTCTCTTGAAGGTATTATTTTTTCGATTTTGACTTTATTTGCACTTACTTCCTATAAGAGCTAAAGGCAGCAGCATAACATCTCCCTGGTATTGCCTAGTGATATTGAGCCTTGCCGACTTAAATGTAAATAAGCAAACTGCACACTCCTACTAAAAGTAGTCGCCATTAAAATCTAGCCTTCCGCAGAAAGCTCTCTCTGCAACCAAGTTGAATAATGTTACCTTAGAAAGGTGTTGGATTTGTTGGAAGCCAAGCTTGCAGCACAAATGTTCCTAGCCTGACGAAGCTGCAGTAGTTGGCAAACACCATACTACACAGCCTCTACAGTTTTTTAGGAATATTAAGCTCAGCCATTGCAACAAAAACGTGGGATCTTATTGGACATGATAAAAAAAAATCGTTGTGTTCTGATTTAATTTTCCTGGGTATTCCCCAGTATGTGGCGTATCCGGCAAGGCTATCCTGCCAGTCGTTGCTTAAATACCCTTGCATAGTGCTTTACTGGAGGTGTCTTTCAGTCGTTACGAAGACTAGAAGAAGAAGATCAAGTTTATACTCCTATAGTAAGCACAGGGTATCATGGCTTCACTGCTTTTTCAAGGCAGTACGCTGTATTACTCTAAGACTTCTCTGAGACTGCAAGATGAAGAGAGACACTTAAGTTATCTGTAATTTCTAAGATTTCCTGCGAAACTCCTAGAAAATTTAACAGATCATGCTTCAACCCTTTTTCCGCGCACGGAGTTACTGCGAGTTACATCGTATTGTAGAGCTGCTGATTGAGGGACTTTCAAAGACTTTGAAGAGAGGGGGGGGGGGGGGTCCCTCAACCTGCCTGTAGTTGTCTTAGATTTCTAGTAAACTCTCTAGAAAACTTAATTAAATCAGTCAATGGGAAGTCGGGAAGCCTCGTTTTGCAGGTGGTTAGCTGAATATACACTTGTGCTTTAGCCCAGATCGACACTTGTCCTCTAAGAGGACATGCGCCTATTCTCTTCGTTCACTTTGCTGAATGCAGAGAGAGCGGGAGTTCTGCGCCGGGAAATATCGTATCTACCGTTAATTGTACCTAGTGTGAGCGTACTATAGAGGCAGCAGGGGGGTGGGCTAGTTAGGGGACCTAACAAGCGGCGAAGTACGAGACTCTCTAACCACTTAAAAAGCGTCACGTGGATTATTGTTTGCCGACGACTATCCATTTGGGTCTGGGGTTATCCCACCAGCCACTGCGATAATCTTTTCGTGATGGCACCTTAATGACGCTGCATGTAAGAATTTCTGCTCAATTAGTTGAGTCTTAGGATAAACTGGTTGATTTAAGTATTTTCAGGCACGTCACTAGGTGTAGCATTATGAGAGCAGTTAAATGCTGTCATATGAGAAGAGTAATAAATATTAGTTAAAAAAAAGAGGAAATTTATGTTTTATTCCATTTTTTTAATTGCGGGATAGGACGACGGATTCGGAAATACAGTTGCCAAGCAGCACTATTGATAAGGTGCAAGCGAGGTTGCCACTAAAAATATCCCAGGTGTTTGAGAAAATACAAATCAAGTTTTTTTTAGATTCATTTTTACTAGGAAGATGTCCATGAGGCAATAACGTAGATGTGCTGATAATTTGCGGCGTCCTTGATTACTTCGAGTGAGCCAGGTGCCACGAGCGGAAGTGTCATGCCCGGGGGGCTATCGACTGAGGCGGGGGCTGAGCCTGTACGAGTAGATGTCGGTAAAAGTTGGAGGAAGGCTATGCGGGTGGGTTCCGGGAAGATCGGAACCCTGATCGAAGAAGAAGCTGCGAGCTTGAGGTGAGGTGTGCTAACTAGGGGAGAGCACGCACGGGTAGCCTATAACAATTACGCGGGGTGGGGTGGTGAATTTGGGTGGGGGCTCGGGGGAGGAGAAGTTCGGGCGGTTGTGGGGTTTGGATTGACTCAGAACCGTTGCGCAGCGCGAAATTTTATTACTTCGTCAGCTTGACATCTAAGAAGACAGCATCGATTACGTTGTGTAGGGACGTTACCGCTTATTTGAGGACGAGCAAAGTGAGTACGAGAGTCTGAGGATCAGAATGTAGCGTTGGAGCTGCGGGTGTATTACTAGGAAGTTGACGAAGGAGGAAAACTGGTGACGGGGGGAGAAGATTTTGGGTGTTGGCTGTTACTGCAGAACCAGCGTTCACTCGATAGAGATTTGTAGTTTGCGTTGTTATCTGACTTGGAGTAACACTGTCGGTGGAGGGTTGAAGGTGTGTGGTGAGTAAGGTAGAGATGGTGTTCCTTTTATTATTAAGTCGTCGATGGCCTGGGTAATTATTTAATGGTCTCCTCACGAGACAGCGCCTTGGTTTAGTGCGCGCTAGTCAGAAACTTCTGATTCGAGCGTCTTCGTTTTCTTTGCAAGTATGACATATTCTCCACTTATGGCACTTGACAGGCATGACCTTCATATGTAATTAAAGAGATGTCCGCTTAGAATTTAAAGCCTGTGTGATTCGGGAGGAATATGTCGCGCTGGCAGAGAGATGCTTCGTTATGTGTTTTAGCCGGCTGACGAAACTTCAGCAAGCGTGTCTGTCTTCAGAAAAGTCAATTGTTACCTGGAGCGTGTCTTGACGATGCGATGCTGCGAGGTGTAGTGCAAGTTATGGGCCGACTGTCGGCCAGGATAGCTGACGCAGGTTGGGATCCGGAGCGAGGTCGAGGGGTCTGTATCACCGCCACAGAAGTCACAGGAGGACGCGGACGGCGTGACGGTGCAAGGGAGGTGAGAGACCGTGATGTAGGCGGAGGTCAGGGCAGCGGAGATCCCCCAATGAGGTGGACGATCATTCAGAGAACGCGAGGTGCGTTTGTTGTGTGTTGGCGTGAGTCCGAGGCGGGGGAAGGAGGCGCTCCGTGTCGCAGTGGAGGATCATAGTAAACAAGACGTGAATGCAAAGGAAATACAGTCAAATGCATCAAGCTTATCCTTGAAACAAACCAAATGGCCTCCCAGTTGTATTTTTATTCCCCTTTACTATTCCTTTGACCGTCAGTTACTGCACTGGGGTAGAGACTGTAAGATTCGGTCATTTGCTGCGATGTGTATTTTTAAAAAAATCCTTTTTTTTTTTCTTTTGATTTGATTGTTCATTTTATTCCGGTGTCCATTTCCCTTGTATACATTTCCGAACTCACACACAGAATTAAGGTTAATTGTCAGCAGTGTAGAAGTACACAACAAAAGTGAACAAATTTTCAGTATACGCATATGACAACGCCAACAAAGCACACACACACGGGACACAGCACGTGTAGAGAGGGGTGGAGATGCAGAGGAGGAGAGAGATGAGGAACCAAAGTTTGTAATGTAATTAACAACAAATACTCAGGGGGGGAGCTGGAGTAAGCCAGTATGACCATGAGAAATGATATTTTGATAAAACGAAAGAAAATTAAAGAAAATTCTCAGAGGAACATTACAGCGAAAATTACCTGTCGACTCCGAGGCCATGTTGAGGTTATTGCCTATATGATGGACAGTTAAGTTGAACACTTTTTACGTTTCAATTTTTAGTAGGGACATCGTTAGAATGGAATGGTATAGGAACAAACCAAAGGTGCCAGAGGGGGTGTGGTGTTGTGTTGTAAAACAGCTGACGAGCAGCGCTAGTTAAGATAGAAAGTAGCAGAATGACGTTGGTTCGGCAAGCGTTTCTAAGGACGTAGAGGGTATCAGTAGTGTACCGAGGTGGTATAGTAGAGCAGATCAGTGCTTAGTAGTTAAAACAGCCTCCCGTAATATGGTTAGTTGCCATCGTCTACATTGAAAACATGTCCGTCTACGTTGGTAAGTCGGTATGACCGTTTTCCGAGGGTAGTGTGCGGGGGTATACACTGCCACCTCAAAGAGTCTTTTGGTGTCCTGCCTTCAGTCATGTAGGATGAGTGAGCGTATATGGAGCTCACCGTGCTACCCAGAGGTAACTGTTGCACCTTAACGGCAATCAGGTGCATACTCGTTAAAGAGCAGATGGTTAGTGACTTATGTCTCACGCAATTGCTGCCATTCATAGAGGATGAAAGGCAAACTGTGAAGCATACTCTCCAAGCGCAGTACTCTCAAGATTTGTTCGCCCTGCCGAGGAGTATAGGTTGAATAGAATACGAGCTTCTGTCTTCTCGTTTCCAATCACTTACATTAAAGAATTTTTGTAATCTGATCGTTAATAGGACACCCACAGTTACACAAAATAGTCCAAGGAATACATATATTTACGCAGGCAGAGCAGACACTCCGCTTTAGCCCAGTGATGACGTAGCAAGGACTATGTTCTTGCAGCATGAGGTCACTGGGTTACAAGCCATCTTTTTCGCCATGAGTGATTTCCTTCTGGTTTATGTAGGGAATAGGCTTCATTGGATGAAATCAAAGCTGAACTCAGAACACTGTTTTGGCGAATAAGCAAGGGTCAGATGCCTGCTCGACCTTGTCGAACAACACCACCAATAACCAGTCGTGAAAGCGGAGACACGCAGAGCTACCTCACACCTTAGAACTTCGCAGGCTAAGAGTGCTATTTTGAAACCTCAGAAGACCTAGCAATTGTTTTGATATCAAAAAAGTCAGAGAATTATATGAAAAGCTCTCTACTCTTCCCCTCTTCACCAAAACTACAATCTTTCCAGAAGTCCGAAGACAGTTAAGTAAACTTTCTCTTCTCTTGCCTATCAATTGAGCCTAAGAGAGTCTCTCTACAGTTAAGTTTAAACAGCTGATTGCAACGTTTTCTATTTGATTTTGTTCACATGTATCAGGCCGAAAAGCCTGA
>QOCX01002796.1:0-20256 GCA_005959815.1 Sarcophaga bullata
AAAAAAAAAAAATTTAAAAAAAAAAAAAAAAAAATACATTCACTTAGAATTCTAAAATGTTTTTGTAGAGTGATGGTGATGGTGATGGTATCAAATACTTATTATCTGTGCAAAAATTGATGAGGAGGAAAAAAAATGAAAAAAAAAACACGAAAAAACGAAAGAAAGAAAATATTCTTGAGAAATTAAGTCATTTGTTAAATTTGTAAAAACAATATTGAATATTAAAAAAAAAAAAAAATTATGAATAAAAAAATGAAATAAAAATAAAAACATGAAACATTTTTAAAACAATTATGCACGGCGAGGTTAAAAAGAAAAAATAAAAAAAAATTCTATAAAAATTTCTTTCACATCAGGATGGCTGTTCTGCTTAGCTTACAATTCTTATTTTGTTTTTTTAATATTTTATTATTATTGTTTGTAATAACGGGTAATTCATTTAGTGGTTTCAAAACCATCGCACTGATAAGGGCGGCATTATCTAAAGTCTTCTATATTTAGGGAAAGGTTTCTTATTTACGCAACAATTGACGAGTGCTATGTTTTCCAGTTGCGGAGGTATTTGCTGCTTTCAAAGCTCTTGAGATCATGGTTGATTGGCTGCTTTTAATGCGAATTCTTACGTGATTTTCATTGACAGTCAGACCATAGGAGAGGCCTGATGCGAGTAGCGACGAACGTATCAGCTTTTAGGTGGAAAAGAGTCAGTATTTTGGTCAGTTTCTGTGCTCTTCCCAGGGCTAAAGCATTTGTGAGATTAGAATTTCACTCGATTGGTAACACCATTTATAATCCTAATCCTCTATAGTATGTTGGCTTGTTAGACGAGACGCCGTGGTTCGATCCGAGGTGAAATCTCTCCTTCCGTATTCATAGATCAGTCCCTTTACTTTAGTAATCTTAAAATTCTAACGATGGACGAGATAGCATTGATCAGGGAGAATAGTTTTCTGTTAATATTACACAATATTGATATGCCTGTTGGTATCAGACTTCAAATTACAGCTGACAACTATACCTTCGATATAGTCAAGGAATTTTTTTTCAATTGACTCCGCCGTTGCCACCAAAAATGGAGGTCAAGCGTAGGATCACTCTTACCAACAGGTGCTACTATGGTTTCAATAAGCAATTGAGTAGCAGAGATCCCTCTGGTGCGACAAAACTAATGCTCTACAAGACGCTTATCCTCTCCGTGCTTCTTTATGGTGCAGAGGAGTGGACACTATTAAGCACTGATGTAGCAGCCTTGAGTGTATTCGAGAGAAAAGTTCTTCGTACGATTTTCGGGCCAGTGCAAGTGAGTGTAAAATAAAATTGCCATGAAAAGTTACTCAAAAATCTGTCGCCATTTTTAGGCGACATTAAACTGTGAGCTCGAAGTTGCCGTAGTCTAGTAGGTAGTGTGTTGGCTTATTAGGCGAAAAGCCAGGATTCGAATCCCCGGTCAGACATCAAAAACGAAATATGAAAAAATATTTCTTCGGGGACTTCCTCTCAGCAGATTTCTAGCAAAAACTCTGAGAGTAAATAAAATTGCAATGAAAAGTTTCTCAAAAATCTGTCGTTCGGTGTCGACTTTAAACTGGAAGTCCCACCACTCATGTATAAAAATTAACACACACAACATAAGTGGTGTGAGAAGCTAGGCCGTAATCCTGACTGAAGCGTTGTAATGGCCAATTATGTATGTAAACTGTGAGTTCTGTCACCCTCGTAGGTAAAATTCTCACACACAACACGAGTGGTGTCAAGAGCTAGGTTGTAATTCTGGCTAAACAGTTGTAATTACCAATTAAGTAGGTAAGGAAGTGTAGATAATGACAGGGAACCACAAACATTATAATGAAATAAAGCTTTTGTGTGGAACCACAATATGAATAACCCTATAATATTTATTTATATGTATATGTACTCTGTATAATATATTATCTAAGAATGTAAAAAAGAAAACATATTAAATTTTCCTTGAATATATTTTATGAATAAGAATTAGAGAGAAAAACAATATTTCAATTAAAAAAAAATATTTTTTTTTTGTATTTTTTTTTTTAAACGTTACTTTGTTTTAATTGATGATGTTTAAAAAATTTTATTGATATTTTTAATTTATTAAATATCTATGCACATACAACATACATTTGTGAATATTTATTAATATTCTTAATAATTTATTTTTATTCTTTATTTTTCTTTATTCTGTTCCAACAAGTATGAGATTTTCTTTTTGTTTTTCTTTTTTTTCATTTTTGGTTACTTTTGGCATCAGGCAGGCAAGCAGGCAGGCATCGTTTAATGTTTTGTTTACAAACATTTTAAGGTGAACAGAATATATTTTCTTTTTCTTTTTCTTTTTCTTTTTGTTATTATTTTAAATATTTTGTGTACATTTTACCACCCACTTAAAATATATTCAAATATAATAGATACGTTGATACTATATACATATTATAATACATACATATACATATATATCGTATATTATACTTTACACATGTATGTATGTATATATGTATGTGTGCAATATATTTAAAAAAAAAAAAACTATAAATAAATGCGTGTAAAAATATGAAATCTATTAATTATACAATATTTCTGGTGTATAAAATGTATATTTCAAATAAAAACACCATGACATATAAATACAGTCTAGGTCATAATAATAAGTACAGTATAAAAAAATCTATACATACATAGTTAACCATTACAATTCTTTAGTCAGGATTAAGACCTAGTTTTTCACACCATTTATGTTGTGTGTGTTAATTTAATACATGAGTGGTGGGACCTACAGTTCAAAGTCGACACCAAGCTACAGTTTGACTTTGAGAAATTTTTTCCAGGCAATTTTTTTATATACTCTTAGAGTTTTTGCCAGAAATCTGCTGAGAGGAAGTCGCCGAGGACATAATTTTTTCATATTTCGTTTTGTTGAAGTTATCTGACTTGGAGTTTGAACCGTGGCCTCGCGTCCAGAAAAGCAACACACTACCTACCAGACCACGGCAACTATAAATCTTTACCAACAGCAAATCTTGCCAAAACTGGATAAAAGAACACAAGAAAAGTCAGCTTAAACGCTAAAGGAGCACGCTCAGTATGGTACAGTACTATGGGTACTAATGGAAAACGCATTGGCCTTGAAGAAATGGCAAATGATTTCTGAACTGTCAACAACAAACACTGGCAGTCCAAATAGTCTTGTTGAAAATGTAAAATTGTATTACATTGGGCCTAACTGTGTCTATGCAACTTCTTTGATTAGAGAGTCCACACCTACCTAGCTATCTACCTAAATAGGTAGTTTGAAGGGAAAGAGACAAATTATAAAGTTGAAGATATGGCAACTGATTTCTGAACTATCAACAATAAACGCTGGCAGTCCAAGTAGTCTTGTTGAAAATGTAAAATGTTATCACAATGGGCCTAAGTGTGTCTATGCAACTTCTTTGATTAGAGAGTCCACACCTACCTAGCTACCTACCTAATAGGTAGTTTGAAGGTAAGGAGACAAATTGTAAAGTTTAAACCCTCTTGAAATTTGGCATACACATAAGCCATCAAGTGGATGTATAAACTTTCTGAGCTTTCTCGTGTACACTCCTCTGAGATATTTTAGATTTGTCTGGTAAAGTGTTCTCTCTAAAATATATTCCTATATTCCTTGACTATATGGGTGTTCTACAATTCCACAATTACTTCTGGATTCACAGAGAGCCATATTTGACGATTTTGCTTGTGAAAAATAGGCTTCAGCGGTGAAGAACGTTTTATTCGAAAAGTCAACATTGAAAATCTTCTGCTCTAGCACCCAATCAGCAAAAACACGGTATTACGAATGGTCACTCGAATTTAATTGCTCTATGAATTGGGCTTTATAAGGTCGTTAGACAAATTCTATATAAATTCCATGGTGTTGTTCTCCAAGAAAATCTCTACCCTATTCCTCATTCTCTCTCTTGCTCTCAGTGCGTAAAAATAAATTTGTTGTCGTCTGCTGATGATGAGAGTGATAATGTGACAGCAGCTGCAACAAGCATATCAATTTGCATCATCAACAAACCAAATAAAATTAATACACATACACATACCCATTTCACAATATGTGTGCATGTATGCATGAATGAGTGCAAGTGTATAAAATGTAATGATTATTGTTATTAAAATCACGACAATGATGAGCTGCTGCAGCAACAAAGAAAATCGTTTGTCTTGCTACATGTAAACACTGAACGCTGATACAGTATTAAGAATCTGAAAGAGAAGAAAACACTGTGCAAATATGCAGAACATGCGTTGCCAATTTGTAATTAAATTGCGTTAAAAAATCTTAGAAGAGGTGAACAGATGCTATGGTAACGTGACCATACGATCTCAATCTGTACAGGGTATCTTAGTAATATCTTCTCCAAGTCAAGAATGCTTACTCTCAACAAGAAGAATTTTTTGCACAGCATCTGACTCAGGCGTTTCCTTTGTGGATTCAGAAATGCCTTACAAGTTCTAAGGATGTGTTCTGATAATTCATTCTAATTAGCCATATTCTACATGTTAGGTTGGTGAGGATCCCCATTCTGAACAAGTGTACTACTTTCGATCTGGTTATTCTTGGATAATCCGATAACCTGATGATTCAAATCTTCTCTCAAACCCATTTGGCTTGAAAATCGTTTGTCTCTTTGTATCTTTCCGCTCGTTGAGTATACATTTCCAAACATCTAGGTTTTGGCCCTATTAGCAGCGTGTTAGTAATCCTCCTCGGTGATCCTACTTAATATGCCAGGCAGATATAACCACAAAAGGGCTGCGAGCACGAATGGCGGCCTCAATGTTAGGTAGAGGAGTTATCTGGCTGTGGATTATCGTCATCGCGGAACTGAGAGGAGGAGCTGAGATGAGGAGGAGCTGAGATGAGGTTTCAAGATGTTTAGTTAAACATCTGTAAGAGGCCAGGTTGCCGTCAAATTTCACACGAACGATCCCTCTTCAGCAACACATAAAGATATCGTTGGAAATTGGACTCTAAACTCTCCTGAAAGTATGTTTAAATCAACGCAATGCAGTTTGCGTGAAGAAATTTTCCCTGAAAATCACTTAATTTAGTACACCCAAGTTGCGATCAATTTTTCTATGAACTTCACCTCGATGACCATCTTCTTCCAGGAATATAAGGGATTTCTCAGGGAAATTTTGAATCATTTAAAGGCAACTCTTATATGGGTTTCAAGACAAAAGGTGATGAACTGGACAAGGTTCCCAATTACCGATATGTTTTAAGGCATAAACTATGTATTCTTTTGTCGTTTTGTGAGGAAGTTTGTGACACCATTAGGCCAAGTGTACGTATATTTATAGAAGAGGACTTGATTGCTTTCTGTTCTTAAATGGCGTGGCCATCCATCACAATTTTCTGGTTCTAAAAGGTTAATGTCCTATTGATAGACTTTCTGATGGACTTGACATGCAATCAAATAACTTCAACAAGAACTGTCAGCCTGAGGACAATGGAGAGACTATCTTTCGCCTCATGTGGCTGGCTTTTACTATGAAGAAGCAAAGGCTCTTGTATTCATATTTTATGTCATCTATGGCTAAGCTCTGTAAGGTAAGGATTATTGCAATAGATTTAGAATTATTCTGAAGTCAGGTTTGTTTCCTTTAGGGAAAGTACCACAATGGGACTCAACATTGTCTTAAGTAGGAGCATTCACCATCAAATCTAAGCTAACATAACCTTTTACAAGATCGCATAATTATAATATTAGAACAGCAGAATAGTCCTAGAAATTCCTGTGATTAAATTTTAAATTTATTATTAAAAGGCATGAGACTGTGTTGGCATTTATCAAATACTTTGGCGACATTTTAAGAATAAAAAACAAATTTTTTTTTTAAATTAATTTTAAAGTTTATTTAGAGGGGAAGAGGAAAATCCAAAGCTCTTCTAGCTACGAAGAACGAGTATATCAAATGGTGTTTTAAATGAATTAAAACTTATAATTTTTTATAAAGATATTGTTAGTGTCATTGCTGTTGTTGTTGCTGTTAAGATTTAATTGAAATTAAAAAAAAATTATTTTAATTGCTTGGCAAAAGCCGTTTGCAATTTGATATGGTTTTCAAAAACAAGACGACAAAAAAAACAATTTTTTTTATGAAAAATATTTCTTTTTATCTTCTGTGTTATTTATTTAAAATTTTAAGATATTTTATTGTACTTTTTTTTATTCAATTCAGGTGTTACTTTTGTTGTCTTGTCAGTTGTTCTTATTATTGTTGTTGTCATATCATTTTATACAATATCTTTTTGGTTTTGGTTTGCAAATGTTAAAAACATGAAAAATTTGAATTTTTTCTTTTTGTTTTTGTATTTTTGCCTTTTAAAAAAATTTTTTTTTGTTTTGAAAATGTTTTGTTTTTTTCCTTTTTTTTGTATTTTTTGTAAAAATATACTGTGTGCATTTCCTTTTGGTTTTAAATAATCGTGTCGTGTGGATCATATTACCAACATATGCATTCTTTTAACAGAAAAATAAAATAAAATATTCGTCGTCGTTCGAACACCAAACGTATGAACAATTCATTAAAAAAAATAAAACAAAAAATCCGATGCCCAAGTCAGTTTAATTTGGTTTTATTTGTTGTTGTTGTTATTCTTATTACTTCTCATTCATTTGCTTTTAAAAGGAGGAGATATTTCAAGTTTTCTATAGAAAATGTTCACATTGGTTAAATGAACAGTGTGATGCAAAATAATTCAGACAAACTATAAACGATATATTGGATTGCCCCAGCATATATAGATTCCTTGCAATATCTTCCATTACCATTGAAGTCGCCGTAGTCTAGTAGGTAGTGTGTTGGCTTATTAGACGAAAGGCCAGGGTTCGAATCCCGGTCAGACATCAAAAACGAAATATGAAAAAAATATTTCTTCGGCGACTTCCTCTCAGCAGATTTCTGGCAAAAACACTGAGAGTAAATAAAATTGCCATGAAAATTTCTCAAAAATCTGTCGTTCGGAGTCGACTTTAAACTGTAGGTCCCGCCACTCATGTATAAAATTAGCACACACAACATAAGTGGTGTAAGAAGCTAGGCCGTAATCCTGACTGAAGGGTTGTAATGGCCAATTATGTATGTATGTATGTATATATAGATTCCTTGCAATATCTTCCATTACCTGCTAAATGTTGTTTAGGTGCCATGGAAGATGCTTCCTTTTTGTGAGGTTAAGTTCATTTGGCAGCCGCCTTTAATAGCATTTCTCAACTATCGCTTTAGTTTTATAAAGGTATGCATTCTAACCAAATCTAACCTTTTGCTAGATACGTTCAATAAATTCTAGGTCCCTAAGAATTCTTCGTTCCAGACTCTCAAGTGTCGGAAAGAAACTGAAAAGATGTTACGTAGTATTCTTATCTTCATTATCATAACAGCCTACTGTTCACCGAACGTATGTTCATTTATATCATATGAAAAGCAAAAAGAATGATTACCTAAACGTAATGGAATTTCAGTAAGCATTTGCATTATTTTCGTATGCTACAAACGATCGTACATTCTGTTACGTTGTGTAAACATTCGGCTAATTCTAGCTTTAATCCTTTATTATAAAATCAATTTTTATTTTGTGTATCATTTCTTTTGTGCCACACTGTTATTATATTCAATATGGTAAACAAGTATTTATTTACAGAATTCTTTTATTTCCAATACACATTCCCCACCCCATTTTTTTATCCTGACAAGATACACAAACAAACACACGCACTCAGTCTGGCAGCACACTCAAAGAGATTAAAGCATTTGTAAGCATAAGCAGAGAACACCACATGTGTGTAATTAAAGAGCGCGCCAAAAAGAAACTTTAATTTTTTCTTCTTCTTCTTCTTCTTCTTTCTCATGTACAACTTCGACTCAGTAAAAAGCATAACGAACAGTAAACAATACAAAAGAGATCTTTATTTATCGTATTATGGATGAGAGTGTGGATTTTGTTTATTATTGCATTCCTTAAGCAACAAAATACTCATATAACTATGACTTGTACTCTCTGTTTCTTTCCCTCTCTCACTCATACATACATACATACAATATTCTTCTACTGTTCATGTACTCACACATATGCGTGCATAAGTACTTACTTTGTATGCCAGCAGCAGTCATTATTATTATTATGACTTGTCTTTTCTTCTTGTTGCTGTTGTTGCTGTCGCTATTGTTGTTTTGTTGCTGTTGTTATAGTTCATTTTGTAAAATTCATTATTAATAGAATTTGATACACTTTAAGTAACATGAGATTTCATTCAGAAAAAAAATAAAAACAAAACAAAAACAAAACAAAAGTAAAAAAAAACAAATGAGTACCATATAACAACAATAACTGCAACAACGATCAAAAGATGAAAACAAATTTTAATGAAAATTGTTTATTTTCATTTTCGTATCTTTGTTGTTAACATCGTCGTCGTTCGCCCTGTTGTTCGTTTGTCGTGTGTGTTTGTGTACGAAAAATCAAAGTGTCTCTCTCTTTTGGTATATCGGACGCCACTTGGACGTCAAACGAAATATTGTATGAATTTTGAACAACAACAACAAACAACAAAAAACAAACGAAAAATGGCAGAGTTTTAAATAACAGTGTAATTTAAATACACTGCATGCCAAAAAATATAACACACGCACACACTTACTTGTATACTTAGTATGTTTACTTCAGGGGTTACCAAAAATTTTTTGGTTGTGTATTAGTGAGTAAGTAAGTGAAATAAAGTGAGTGATTTTATTCATTTACTGTCAAAGAAAAGTGATAGTAAATTACGCTAATTTGATTTTCTTTTCATCAACATATATAAAGTTATACATCTTTAACTCGAAAATTAGGGATTGTTTTTTTAGATATTTGGTGGGAACTACTTTGGTTCATAAATTTCCTCACCTACTAATAAAAAACATTTAATTTTCCAAAAAAAATGCTTTATGTCTACAAAAAAGCTGTTCCCTTTCCTTATCATTTAAATGTCTTAAAATGTCATTTAAGAACATATAAACATTGGATTTTAATAAAAGCATTTTTAAAATATTTACTACTTAAAATATTTTTTGAGTGTAAACCTGAAAAAAATGTCATAGCATCCGCTCACATGTGCACTCGCCGCGGTCTGATCGCGACTAAATAAGAGAGCATAAGCAATGTGTGTGAATTCACTCAGCACAATTGTGCTATGAAATGGTAATCCCTGGTTTACTTATACTTTTCATAAGAGAGTTTAAGTTGTTAGGGTTAGGACGTGTTGCAAGAATAAGAAATTCTACTCCAACTCTGCTCCATTCTGGAATAAACAGTAAAATAGTGTTATTGCCTAGACAACGTAGACAATCGTTAAAGCAGCCTGTCAGAGCTTACATATTTGGTAAAACATCAGGAAAGTCTGGTTGTAACCCTTAACTGAAAATTATATTGGAAATTAGAGATTGATCAAAATGTTCGTGGAGTTGATGACAATTTTCAACATAGACGCTTTTAAGGAAGTCTTAAACATGCCTTGTGTTGCCAGTGCTCATATGTTTTGAAGACTACGCCACGATGCTTTCAATATATGGAATGACATGAACGAAAGGAGGAATGCAGAGAAAGGATATTGATATTGTGATTGCAATGTCTTGCATGAAACTTCAACAAAAACGGAGAGCTTAGGGTTAGAAAAGTCTTATCTTTAGCAGGGCGAATAGCAAAGCTTACCCTATGTATGGATAACCTTATCATTATTTATCTGAGAAATATATGAAGAGAGTTTGAATGCGATCTGTTCGTGAACCTCTTTTCTCACGGAGCCACGGAATATAATGATTTTACAATTATCCCTTCCTATACTCTGTTTTGCTTTTCAAAATGTGAACTTATTTACAAACTTTGTTAAAAAATTTTTTTTTTTTGAAAATTAAAAAACCTCTTCTAATGATCATAATTCCAAAGAAAACAAAATTTAAAACAAAAAAGATTTTGAATAATAGTAATACCCGAGAGTAGTAGATTACAGTCTAGATTTTATTGCACATTTTTTTTGTTGATGTGATATTTTGATATGCGATGCTTATTTTTTTTGCATATTTTCTTTGGAACTCAATAAAATAAAATATTTCAAATCAAAATCATTTTTCTTGCCATTTTTTTGTTGCAATTTTTTTTGTAATATGAGTTCCTATGTTTTTTTTTCTCTCTGTTTTAAAGTTATATGTATGCATAGCAGCTCATATTTTAAAAATTATAACGTTGAGGTGTGTAAACTAATGCCATAATAATTTAATATTGTTCTACAAATTAGAAAAGCAACAACGATAATAATAATAACAACAAAAAAAAAAAACAAATATATTACTCAAAAAAAATATTTTTAAATAAATAATGAGTGGGAGAGCTCAGATTTAAATTTTCGAAAAACAAAATCGACAAAAATTGTAAAAAAAATTATTGGGTGTTCGCAAAAGTTTCGTTATAAATTTGCCAAGAGTTATAAATATAGGCATGGAATTATGCACTGGAAGAATGTTAAGTAATTTAAGTCAACATAAGACTAGTAGCTAGCTATGTCTGGAAAAAATCAAATAAAATTTCTTTAAAATTTTCCAATTTTGAGGTGAAGTTGTTTAGTTTCTAAAATAATTTTTCTTTAAAACATTCTGTTTTTATAAAACTCTCTCTTTCTCTCTCTTCTAACACAAATGGCGGGAAAATGTGACACCAACACATTATTATCAAAATAACTTAAATTCATAATAATTGAAGAACAACAACAACGATTACTAAATAATATCGTTTTGTGATGGCGATAAATCAATACAACCAGGGGCATATTATTGTTGTTTTTGTTTTGTATGATATTTGTTATTGATTGAACGTGTAATTTAAGCTGATGCGAGAAATTGTATACAATTGTATCGATAAAAAAAAGTAATATACGCTCACATACACACACACAAATTTAACTATAAAACTTTACACGTATACATACACAAAAATATGCTGATGTTCATATTGCGCTGAATATCCGTTTAGAGGTTTCAAACGCGGCAAGGCTATCAGCTGTTAAATATCTTTCAGCTGAAGTACCATATTTATTTAGTTCAAGAGTAGTTATTTACGAGTATAGATCGTTAAACAGTCGAAGAAGGTATTAAAAGCGACGATTCAAACCTTTTGATGACTACGATGTTATTGATCGACTGTGCCACGAATTGTCGAAATTATAAGGAAGTTGGAAGAGACTGGAAGCCCATATTCAGAACAACTGACGGTAGAATTAAAACCAGCCGATAATTTAGAACGCCTTAGATATGTTGATTGAGTGCTAGAGCACCAGGTTTCCAATGTTAAAGTTTCTAACGAAATTTTCTTCAAGGCTGAAGCTTATTTTTCACTCGATTGTTACGTCAACAAGAAAAATTATCGCATATGACACTTCCCGAATGCAGTAGTGATTGTGGAAAAACTATTGCATTCGAGAAAAGTTGTGATTTGGTATATTTTGTGTTTTGGAGGTGTCTATGGCCGCGTTTTTTCGAAAGTGACACTGAAATAATCATTACCATCAATTCATGGCGATAGAACCGTATGATAAGCAAGGCTTTTTTGCTCTGCAATTAAAGATTATGCAATAGACGGTATGTGGTATCAACCAGATAGTGCCACGAGGCACCCAGTGTAACCGATTTTGGCTTTATACCACGGGGAAGTTTCTCGAAAGAGTAATTTTAGGTTCTAAGGACTTCAGTTGTCTACTAAAATTCTGCGGTTTAATGCCGTTATACTTTTCCGTATTGTTTCGTCAAAGACCGCGTCTCCTTGTATAACTCGCTAATGTTACAACATTTGAAAACCAAATAAATTATCGCCAAGATAACGCTTAAAATGGTCTACTGACTTGGCTACATAATGACCAGGAAAGGTCTAAGCATTAAAATAAAATAAACGCATCATCGAAATGATCAGTTTACGTGCGTTTCCTTTAAACATACTTTTGTAACAGGAAGACGAATAACCCTTTACTGCATTTTATAAAAATTTTTAACACCTCAAGCTCATCTCATCGTGATATAAATAAAGTTGTGCATTGTGTAGCTTGGCGTCTGTTTTTAAAATAACTGTGACACAAGATGTATGTATGAAGAGAGAGAAAACAATAGTAACTGTACATTGTTTCTCTTTTTCCTGAATTAACTTACAAGTTAAATTAAAACTCAAGATACAATAACTACTTAACTAGCTGGCTATCCGCGCTCTTCTTCAAGGAATCACTGCAAAAAATAGAAACTCTTATGGTGTTTAATTTACTTTGGCACAAGTTAAGAAAAATGATAATAGTGCTCAAGCACACACACTTGCATCACCTATTCTTCTTTGAAGACACACACACACACACACTCTCTGTTCCAACTGTAATAGTGTTATTTGTGTTACAATCTGTTTATAAATAAAGAAATACGTCATTATCACCACTACCACTTTTCTGTTTTGCAATATTAATAACCAACATACAGCAGCAATAGCAGCAGCAGTCTTATTACCTTACATTTGATACTATTACCACTACAACTACAATTACTGTGTTCCTAAAGAGAGAGAGAGAGAGAGAGAGAGAGAAAAAAATAATACCACCTAATGTTATTATAGTTATTGTTGTTGTTGTTGTTGTTGTTCTTGATTATAAATAAAATAATGATGACTATGATGATGACTAAGTAGTGTAATAGAGTAACTTACAAGTAAAAGGATATTATTTAAGTAATTTTATAACATTGCCGACAACAATAATAACAACAACAAAAAATATACTATAATAAGGACAGGACAATGACAATAATCAAGATAATGATAATGATGACGACAATGAATGACTGATGATATTGAATACCTTAAAGAAAATTAAGAATCTATACCCACAACACATTTCTCTTTGTAAACTACAAACTTTTGCGCTCTCTCTCTTTCTCTCTCTCTCTCTCTCTTCACTGTGTATGTGTGTGTGTGCAAATATAAATAGAGAAGCTTTTGGGCAATATTGTCAACTTAAAAGAAAAAGACCAGTAAAACGCTTTTCTAAAATGCAATAGGATTTTTGGAAAAGTGTCATTTCAAGCTTGACTTTGCTGAAACACAAGAAATATATCATTTTCTGCGCAACGATATTTGTGTTTAAAAATTATTGGCAATTCGTAACAAAACGTTGTTTTCGTTGCCTGATTGTCCATTTACTGTTAGATGTCATACGCCAAAACTCGTGCAACACATACATTCAAGGCATTCTAAATCAAGATCGGAAAGAAACCGACTTTTTATTATAAACGTGGCTAACTTTCATCTCTATGGATACGTAAAGGAGTAGAACTATCACTACTGTGCCACTTTTGTGTGCAAAACACATGTATGGCCATTACATCTCCTTATAGCTATGATATGTTTTTGTGTAGCTAGTTCTTGGATGATAGGATTACCATTTGCCATTGCCAAGAAAGAAATCTTTCTGGAAAATGTATGCGGCTGGTGTATTGGCTATAACGGTGAGAAAATTAAGTAAATATGTGTTACTGCGCTGTCTGATCTTTCTCTGGTGGCTTCTTGCTTAGTCCAACAATTTAATTTAACTGGAAGGAAAGAGGGGCAGTGGGCGACAATTGTTTTTTTTTCTGACTTTGAAGTCTTCTACGAGAGAACCCCAGAAACTAATTGCAAGAGTGATGGGAAAAACTATAAGTTGGGCATCAATTCTTGTAGCAGTAACTTGGCTGATACCGTTTTTTTTTATTTGAAACTACCTCACCTCGTATAATATTCATTAAATTAACCAAAAATTAATTCCGGACTAACATTTTAAGAGTTTATAAAGAATACAGTGGACCTTGGTACTTTCTCTTAAAATATGAATTTAATACGAAGGCACCTAACACGTAGAGACTTAATTAAAGAACCGTTTGAAGGTCTTTGAAAATTTTCTCACGCACTGTAACAAGGCTTGTGATATTTGTAAAACGCCTTGTTATCGCTGTTGTTGCGTATTGTTATTATTATGTAGTGTTCTAATACTGTTTTATACTGCATTTTTCATTTTCATTTTATTATTTCGTTGTGTGTGTGTGTTATGCAGTATTACTTTGAAATAAAAGTCTAGAACTTACAAGACGCATATCAGAATAACCATCATTTTGCAGTAATAAAAGTACCGGGGTATTTTTACCAAAACTTTACATATAAAACACGCATACATACATAATACCATCCATATCAGATACAGTGTAAATATACAAGCATATAGAATATCACTGAATAAATATTTTTCTTTTTTTACTTTTTGAATTTTACATTACAAATGCTGAAGGGGCATCAATTTATTTACGATGAAATAGAAAACTACAAAACATTATCACGAAACACAAAACCAAAAAGAAAAAACTAAAAAAACAGTTTAAAATTTCATTTTACATACAAACTTATTCAAAGAACTGTTCTTATTTGGTTCAACCCACCTGTAAATTCTTAAAAAAACGCTCTTCATTCCGTACAACTTTTCCTCTTAATGCTTCGCTTACAGATTTCGTTCTTAAAATAATGTTATGGGTTTTCTCTCTGTCTCTCTCTCTCTAGTTTTTTTTTGGAAAACTTAATTTGTTTTGAAACTTTTTCAAAGAATCTAAACATTAAGGTTAAACAACTTGTTCTTTACTCTTCTCTCTCTCTCTCTCTCTCTCTCTCTCGTTCTCTGTGTATGTGATGCATTTCAAGGAATTCACCCTGAATATAATACTTATCGAAAGAGATGGAGAGAGAGAGTGAGTGAGCGAGTAGAAAAAATATTATATTACCATACCACTGTAACTCTAGTATTCTGCACTTCTTGGCTTTTTCTCTGGCTGAATACATAGACTTTATTTTTGTTAAAATAGTGCTTAGAAAACTTTGCGGCGCTTATTACAAATAAGGGTATTCCCATCAATTAAAATACCGCAGACGAAATTTCAATGCTCATCTGTTTTTATATAGAAACGGTCCTATTCACACGAATTTCCATTTGGTATCCTATCTCCTTAGTTAAAAGTGAGAATAGACTTCATGTACGGACATTGGAGGAGACAGTGCTATAATACGGCAGTTATCATCCAATTTCATTGGTTCTTGCACCGGTACATTCTACAACGCCGGCTGTAAATGCTGCGTGAGTTGAAATTTGTTGGATGGAGTTGCGAATTCAAATGCGAAGTGTGCTCTAATGAGCCGTAAAATAAAATCAATTGCTGAGAAGGTCGTAGTATAGACAAATTTAGATTATCTGATACACTTTCCATAACAGAAACAATAATTTTGGTAGTACGTGCATTGTAATGATACCCAGGCCTGACCACATTTGCTACTCTTTCAATTTCTTCAAATTTCTTTCTAGTCTTGAGTTTGGATTATTTGAATTATGACATCCATAATCAATCCATAACGTTCGAAAGACGGCAACTGTTGTAACTTTTTCTTGTTTTTGCATACTTTGACAGTTAAAGATATTATACTAGTACTTTTAACTTGTAAGGATGGGCAGTTTTGTGTTATACACTGATTGAATATCCAATCTATCAATGACAATATTAATGAAGTAAATTATTTCACTATTCTTATTTGCTCTTCTTTATTTAAATTCTATCATAGTCTTCAAAAATAATTTTGAAATTAAACAAAACAAAAATATTTGAATAAAATAACATTTTCTCGGTAACCTTTGACTTTCTTTTGATGTGAATGCCCGTTATATTACTTATACAAGATTCTAAAATATCTCGTATGCATTACATGCATACACGAGCTATTTAACATGTACTATGTGAGTGTGTAATATGGTTTAATACGTTCGGCTAAGTAGTTAATATGCATGTAGCATGGGTGATGGTGATTGTGAGTGATGTAGTGGTAATAGCATTAATTATGATGTAGTATTGTTTTAGAAAAGAGAAGAGAAACTCTTTGTTCGTACGTATATGCTCTGTGTTATGTACTGACGGGACTATCTGTTTTGTGAATGTACTGACTGACTGATTCAAAGAATGTACATCGTAATATATCGATAGCTTTAGGATGATATCGTCCTTTCTTTTCATTTCTTATATGACGTTAGTTGTTGTTCTCTAGTTTGTTTATAACGTTGTTGTTGTTGATTTTTAATTTTTTTTTTTGTTTTTTTGGTACCATATTATGCTCTCTACAATTTAGTGAGTAAAAATGTTGTATATAATCATGTTATTATCATCATACTTTATCATTACATTACAATGCATTGTATGGCCACTGTGAATGAATAAAATATTATTTTATGCAATTCAAGTATTTTGCTGATACTCTTCTTTCTTGTGCCTGTGAAGAGAACAGCGAGTGTGTGTGTGTGTGAGTTTTTTTTAATAGTAAATAATGAAGTAAAATAATTACATAAGCATACATTAGTGTATTCATATTAAATAACTATTTTCTGTATGTATGTATGAGTGTGTGTGTAAGTCTTCTCAGTTTTAAGCACAGAGTAAAAAAGAAAAACAAAAAAAAACAAATACGTTGAAAGTCAGTTTTCTCAACGTTATAAAATTTCTCAAAAATAAGGTTAGTTTCTTATGGCTGTGTGTGTGTGTGAATACTGGCTTATGTTATGTGTGTGATGGTCAATGTCATTAAGGGGTTACCGTTTCTTATTTAACAAACAAATTTGATATCAAATTCGTATTCTAATTAGTTTCTTAAGGATACAAAGCAGTCAGTCAGTCTAGATGCAGGGATGGATGCTTTTCATTGTAATTAAAATGTTAAAAGATTTAAAAAAAAATAATAATTTATAAAATAAAATAATTTCAAGATATTTTTGCAATAAATAGTAAAGAATACATTTAAAATTTGTAGTAAAAAAAACTTCCATTATTTTGTCCATTACCTAAGCTTCAGTAAACGTTGTATAAAAGCGTTTAAAACAAATTTTTACCAAAGAAAAACAACTTCTTTAACAGTTTTTTTTTAATGGAGGACCCAAAATGAGCAATAGCCCCCAGAAAATAGGCAATATTTAATCCGAAGACTTTTTTATTCTTTCTTTTGTTTATGATAGTCTTATAATTTATTTTGTTTCCTTTCAGTTTCCCTAATCAAATCCCAAAACGATTGGACCGAGTTCTAGTATTGAAATCAATCAGCTGGCGACGGAATTCTTATTATAGAACATGAAGCCTGTTTTACTTTATGGCTGCGAAGATGTCTTTCCCGTAGTTTCTAATAACAGTATTGCCTCGGAAATGTTTTTCATTTAAATCGATAAGAATTGTCAGAATTTGGTTTTCATAGAGACAACATGGAATACACATACGTGAGGCAGAAGGTCTTAGTGCTCACAAGTAAACTTGCGAGACTACTTGTGAGCAAGCAATTTATCAAACCCAAACCTAATTTTCACGGTAATTTTCTAGGACATTGGGATGTTGTCAGAAATTATATTACTGATGTACTGGCGAGGTCTGGCACAGAGCTCCCACATGTTACAAGGCATAGGTGTTATGATTGCGCCAGTTTAAGCAGGTATTAACTGATTGTTGAGGATGAGGCATGCATTAATGCTAGGCTCTGCTGGATTAATTGAAGAAATATTATTAAAGCCCACTGCCATATTGGAAAGCATGTCTAAAGACTTGGTATTCCCTCAAGAGATTTCTACCTGTAGATGAAGATCTAAGGATTACCTCAGTGAAAGAGCAATGCCCGGCTCTTGCTTTGTAGAGGAGGTATAAGACTTTTAGCTTTCATTTTCTGTCATCTTTGACGAATTACTGCAAATAGAACTGTTTGATTCTAAACAGAATCTTTGGCTCTTCAACAAATTGATGATTGGCAAATTGATTATTTTACGTTTCTCGCAAATAATAAGTGCCATGAAGGTTTCCATCCCAGCTACTAGAAAAAAAATCATAAAATTGGAATTGTCATAGACGATGTCTTTAATTCATTCAATGCAATTTAAAACTGCGGTTATAAAATCACCCCAAAGAATATTTGAATAAAGAATCAATTCAAGACTCTTTGGGCGTTTTTTAGGAAACATAAACTAAAGTTAAGTATTCTTAAATCAATTTCTTTGATCATTTATAGCATGACAAATGTTTTTCACGCAAAATTCTCATAACATTCTCTATCACCAAACATAAAATCTTTTTGAAAAATAGAAATTAAGTAAAAAAAACAAAATGCAAAAAAGGGGGTCCACATACCTTTTATTTCTCATTGGGCCAGTCCTTTTTAATTTTTCACTACAGTTGGTGTGGCAGCTGTGGTGAAGACGTAATTCCATGGTGTTGGAAATTTGATGTTGGTGGGTGCTGATGCTGGTGGCGGTGTTGAATTCCGAACCGCCCCGACCGCCCCGACCCCCTCCACTTGCATTTAATATGGAAAGCTTTTACAAGAACATTATTTTATCTATTTGAAGCAAACACATAACACACACAAAAGCGCACGCGGCAAAACGAAAACAAAATAAAATTCTTATAATTTTTTTTCTTTAAGTCTTTTTTAAATTTCTTTCAATGTTTTATATTTTTTAAACGACAATCAAAATAATGTTATATAATACAATCATCAAGTCAAATAAAATATCGTGTTATTTCTATCACAAAAATAATTGTTTTGATTTGTTTTGATTGTTTTCTCTTTTTTAATTTCTTTCAATTTTACTTAAAATAAAAACACACTACAAAATACAATTTCACTTTTTAATTCATTTTAATACCTCACACGACCAACAACACAGACAACACACAGACTGAAACTCTGTAACACAAAAAAAAATTTGATAAGTAGTCAACGCAGAAAACCCACACACTCAGTATCCCACGTGTAAGGAAAAGGCAACACTTGTATCCATCTACTATGTAATGTAACAACAGTACTCAGAGAGAGAGAGAGAGAGAGAGAGACAGAGTAAAAGAGAACGGGAAAAAAACTTGGTGATTTTATTTATAAACAAGGCAAAAGATCAATCACAAAAGTCACAAGTTCTAAACATAAAAACATATGAGAAAAACACAAACAGCGAAACGTATGGTTTTGTTTTTACTTTCTAACACACACACGCACACACATTTTAATAACTGAAAATACACTTTACAATGCACAAACACATGTGCACATTGACTTCCATTAACAAAACAAATTGGATCCAACACCGAATACACTAGTTTCCTAGTCTACGTGTATGTGTGTATCATTGAATATAAAACAAAATTGTAATAAAAACAAACAAACAAAAAAAAAACAGATAAGGGGAGAATACACTGTTATTGGCATGCATATAAACAAATATTAAAGAAAAAAAAAAAAACAAAAGAAAAACACCAACTATAACAGCCTTTAGTACTTAAGTAACGGTAATTTTAAATTTCTTTTCATTTGAAACATTTTTCTTATTTGAAAATAAGTTCCTCATGCTCTCTCACTCTCTTGGATTTCCTTTTCCTCTCTTGTAAGTTTAATAAAAAAAAGAGAAACGTATTACAGTGCATTTTAATGCAGGTTTGGAAACTGAATTTGAATTAATTGGTATTGAGGTGTGAGTAGTAAAATGAAAGTACTTTTGATATTAAAACTTAAAGGAAACAAAATTATTATTTTGAAAGCATTTCTACCAGCTATTCAGTATTTTTTTTCCCTTTTTTGTCTTGTTTCAGTTGCATAAATCACGTCATAAAAACGTCGTATATGAGATATATTCGATCGGTTGTCATATGGCACTGCCTCAAAATAATGTGAAATACTTTGGTTCTTTGTATTGGGTGTAATAGTGGAAACAGTGAACTACAACCACGTATAAATATTATAAATAGTATAACTTTAAAGACACGCTAGGTTTAAAGTCACCTCATCTGATTTCTTACAGCTCTTTACACCAATGGGCGTCCGTTTGAAGCCAAGATAAATACCTAAATGGGGCAATCTCAAAGGCAAAGTTTATTCATTTGTATTATAAGTTTTCAATGATATTTTCCAATATAGCTTTATATTTAATTTGAATTTGAAGACAATTTTTAAAGTTAACGTAGTAAAAACATATTAAGATTCCCAGCTCTGGCTAAAGTAAAACTGTGATAATACATTACACATGTTTTTTTTATAGAGAATCACAATCAGAGAGTGAGTTGTTCATAAGCACTGCTAAAAAAAATACCGTTGCAACAAATACTAAGAGAGAGAAC
>QOCX01002797.1:0-20251 GCA_005959815.1 Sarcophaga bullata
CTACAGTTTAAAGTCGACTCCGAACGGCAGATTGTTTGAGAAACTTTTCATGGCAATTTTTTATTTACTCTCAGTGTTTTTGCCAGAAAGGTACTGAGAGGAAGTCGCCAAAAAAATTCTTTTCAGATTTCTTTTTGATGTCTAACCTGGAGTTTGAACCATGGCCTCACGTCTAATAAGCCTACACACTATCTACTAGGCTACGACGGTTATAACTACAACAGTCCATAATTTCCTTGCTTTTGTGTGAATCGTAGTGCATGCTAATGATTTAAAATGGCTGACTGATTGGCACACAAAGATTGTGCAAGTTGCTCTTGAGTGTGCAAACAATCTTATCACATACATCCAAGGCCTAGTAATACTTCCATCTAACATCGATGCGATTCGCTAGAATTTTTGGTATGGAGCTGTTCTCTGGTGGACTATAAACAATAAAAATGATAATGAGAAGCTCCTTGATAGTTACACTAGAGATAATAGGCTCATTAAGCACTACCCTAGAGTAGGTTCTAATTTCCTTGCTTTTGTGTAAATCGTGCTACATGTTATTGCTTTAAAATGGCTGCCTGACTGGCTCATAATGATTTTACAATTGTTCTTGAGTTTGGCAATGATCTTGATGGAGTAATACTTCCAAAGACCAGTAATACTTCCAAGGAGAAGTATTACTTCCATGAGGGAGTAATACTTGCTGGAAAGAGTAATACTTCCTGGAAGCATTACACCTAGAAATGTTTCTCTTAACTCCTCCCTTAACTAGTTCTCATCCTTATTACTTGCCAGACAGTATGTCTTGCGTTGTTGCAGTAAGATTTACTATCATTCTGTGATATTATTTCCTCCTGCCACTCCTGTATCCTGTCTTTGGATCCTAAATTTTAAATTAGAGGGATTTTCACATTAGAATTCCAAGCAGGAAGCACTGACACAGTCATCTTCCATCTAAGGCTCCCATATTTTAAGTTATATTGACGTCTGAGATTGAATTTGATTGGGATTGCACATTAAAATCGCTGCCCCTGCCATCTAAGGATTCCATGGTTTAAGTTATTTTGACTAAAACCACGTCTGAGGTTGAACTTGCCACTCTTTTATCCTGACTGAGTATCCCGCATTTTAAATGAGAGTTGATTTCCTGATGGAATTCCAAGCAGAAAGGACTGAGGCAGTCATCTCCCATCTAAGAATCCTATGGTTTAAGTTATACTGGCTATAACCACGTTTGAGGTTGAAATTTATTTCTTATAATTCCTGTGGTATTCCGTTTAAAAAATTTTCAAATAATTTTTCTTTGCCATTTTCCTTCCTTTTCTCTCCATTTTTTTTTCTCGATTCAAACTCATTGCCAATAAAGAAGAGATGAAGGCATACAAATGTAATCGATATTCAATTGCTAAACCCCAACTGTGGTTGTAAATTGTTATAAATTATCTTCGAATACATAAATTATCTTTATGGACTTGTAAAATGAAACCAACAACAATAAAAACAAAAGAAAATAAAAATAAAAATTTATTGCCAAACAAAAAAAAAAAAAAGCGATAATTGTTCTGCCGTTCTGCTGCCAGACATGGCACGAAAGCGCTGATGATGACGGCCATGATTTTCATTTTTCTGCATAAAAATCCCAGCCATCATAGCGTATAGCGGGTGTTAATAACAGATTGCAAGTCCATATCACTGCGCTAATAAAGTTATAAAAAAAATCATTTTTTTTCTGTTTTCTTTTGTTTTAATTCAAACGATAAAAAATTGTAACGTACAACAACAACAACAAATTATTGACGGTAAAATTGCAAAACTATTTGAATATGATTTGCGTTTTATAAGCATTTAATAAAATTACGATAATTTCCCTCCAAAAAAAACAAAAAAAGAAAAAGAAAAAAAATAAAACCGCAACAACATTAATGATAATGATGTTCACTATGGCAACAACCGTGATAATGATGATGTTTTTTGATTTTTATTTTCATGGTTAATTTCAATTCAATTTTTTTTTTTTTTTGAATTCATTCATACCCAATAAGTCATTTTAATGGTGTGAGTAAACATTGAAAACAAATTTTTTTTTTCTTGTATTCTGTTGTGTTTCATCATACAATTTTAGCGCTCGTAAATCATGATATCAATTACGAAAGAAACATTGTTCTGGATTTTAATTGCATGTTGGAGGGGGAGGGGCCCCCCGTTCATTGATAATGCTTGTTTGGTTAGAATCAATCAAACATTTGTTCACAATTCAATACAATACAGAGAATGGTATAAAATTTGTTGCTTTTCCAATTTAATGAATATGCTTTTTTTGCCTTTTTTCCAAACGTCTCTGTTACTAAAAGGTACTTTATTAAAATAATTTTTAAAAAAGTACGTGTGTTTTAGTGTTTTACTGTTTTTATTAAAAATTTTATCTCTTTTCAAAAAAGTACTTTTTTTTGGTACTTTTTAAAAAAAGTTACTAGATGATTTAGATTTTCAAATTACCATTTAAAACTTATTCAAGAGTCTTCATTTTACTTAAATTCCATAAAAAATACTAATTTTTAAAAAAGTACTATTTTGGTACTTTTTAAAAAAGTTACAAGATGATTTAAATTTTCAAATTATAATTTAAAACTAATTTTGGAGTCCTCCTTTTTACTTAAATTCCATATAAATACTAATTTTTAAAAAAGTACTTTTTCAGTACTTTTTACGAAAATGTTACAATTTGGTCCAAACACTTTTTACTTTAAAATTTTTAATTTATTATCATTTTAAGCTTATTTTGGAGGGTTTTTTTTTTACTTAAATTCCACAAGAAATACTAACTTTTAAAAAATGTACTATCTTGGTACTTTTTTAAAAAAAGTTACAAGATGATCCAAACATCTTTTGTTTTAAAATTTTTATTTTATTATCATTTAAAACTAACTTTGTAGCCTTTTTTTTTACTTAAATTCCATAAAATATATTATTATTTTAAAAAGTACTTTTTTTTGGTACTTTTTAAAAATAGTTACAAGATGATCCAAATTATGTTTTAGTTTTAATATTTTTTAATACCATTTGAAAATAATTTTGGAGTGTTTTTTCTTATATGCATTAAAATATTCTACCCTTTAGAAAGTCTTTTTCGGTACTTTTTACAAAAAAGTTACGATGTCATCAAAATTTTTTATTTCTTATTTTAATTTAATACCATTTGAATATACTACTTTTTAAAAAAGTACTTTTTGGTACTTTATGAAAAGAAGAAAATTTTTCGAAATTTTTTTTGAAACCATAATGCCATAATGTGTGGAAAACAATGCCCGAACACTTCTGAGGTCGAATTAGGAGTTTAACAGTCTTTTGGAAAACATCATCAAAGACATTCCAAATATTTGGATTTTCTTTTTAATTAAAAATTTGCTCCCATTGCCAGTGTCCCATACTTGACACATAATAAAAGTTGTGCCAACCAACTATACAAACTTAAACGCAATGTCATCTCGATACAGTAGCCATGTTTACAAGTCATTACGTTATGGGAAGACACGTGGCAAGATTGCAGCTACCATCAAACGACTATTGCCAAGGTTGTCTGCTGAAGAGGAGGAAACTGTTATCCACTTTCTTTGCCAAGGTCCATCTCTCGCGAGGAGTTAACGGAATTATCATCCATTGATGTCAAGAATATAGCTTCGTTTATAAAATTTTCGGACTGGCTTTCAGATTAGGGGAGTCGTGTGTTTGGTGTACAGCTCCAGGGTGAACAACCTCTTTGGTGAGGTCTGTGGAATTCGGTCAGCACAGGGACTGGGGTTAGCCGTGGCATCACAATGTACCGATATGAGTGTTCAAGTAAGCTTTGTTGTCAAAACTACCACTCCAAGTTAACCTAGCCTAACCTTACCATAACAGTAGGGTACCATATGGGCAATTTGTCATTTTGTTTTATTTCACTTTTACTTTCAATTTTATTCGATTCTTTTGTTCTATTTCATTAATTGTTGTTGTTGTTACTTTTAATATTGAAAATTTGTTGTTGTTGTATTTGTTTTTGCTATTTTGAGTAATTAAAATACCAAAATTTTCATTTCATTTCATTAAAGAATCAAAAAATAAAAAAAAAAATTATTGCTGCTGCCAAAAATTTCTAATTATTTATTATTGTTTATTGCTGTAGGTACTGGTGTTGTTGTTGGTGTTGTTGTTAATGTTCAAAATTTAAACAAAAGAAAATTGATTTACTCATAGCACACTTTCAAATGGCTTAAAGATTTTCAATTTTAATTAAAATTAGAAAATTTATTAAAAAAAAAACGTAACACACGCTCGTACACACTCGTAAGGAGAAGAGAGAGAGAGAGAGAGAGAGTGAGGAGAGAGCATTACATTTTATATGTAAGAATGTGTATGGATATTAAAAAATTTTAATTTTAGATTTAAATAAAGATTTCAAATTTTCTTTTATTCTTTTGCATAATTATGTGGCAGAAGTAAGTCAGTAAAATTTCAAATATTGCGAAAGTGGCAATTAAAGTTTTCAATTTTAATTAAAATAGAAAATTTATTAAAAAAAAAAAACGTAACACACGCTCGTACACACTCGTAAAGGAGAGAGAGAGAGAGAGAGAGAGAAGTGAGAGAGAGAGCATTACATTTTATATGTAAGAATGTGTATGGAATATTAAAAATTTTAATTTGATTTTAATTAAAAGATTTCAAATTTTCTTTTATTCTTTTGCATAATTATGTGGCAGAAGTAAGTCAGTAAAATTTCAAATAAATTTTTAATCAGTGACTCTCTCTCTCTCTCTCTTCCTCTCTCTCTTCTGTACTTGTCATCAGCATCAAAACAAATATACTAAATTTGGCACGCTCAAATTATAATATTCGCATTCAATTACTAAAGTAAGTTCAAAAGAAATACAAGATTTTAGTGGAAGTAACAATAACAAGTTGTATGAGAGCTTTAGCTGTCAAGAAGAATTCTTCAATTAACTTCCATGGAAAATAAAAACTGTCTGTGCTATTTGGAAGCTACCTAGTGATTCCATAGAATACCTTAGAAATAAGTACACGGCTTTTAGGGGGACCAGGTCACTTCGTGAAATCATAAATCATTCTTCAATCATTCATTAACCACAATGGCAGTAACTATCTGTGGCACTTAAAACCTACCTAGTGGAATATTTAATAGTAAGGATAAGATTTAGAAATGAGTACACGGCATTTGGAGATACCAGGTCACTTCATGAGATCATCAATCATTCTTCAATCATTCATTAACCACAATTGGCAGCAACTGTCTGTGGCACTTAAAACCTGCCTACTGATTCTATAGAATATCTTAATTAGTAAGGATAAGATTTAGAAATGAGTACACGGCATTTAAGGATACCAGGTCACCTTGTGAGATCATCAATCATTCTTCAATCATTCATTAACCACAATGGCAGCAACTGTCTGTGCTATTTAAAACCTACCTACTGATTCTATAGAATATCTTAATTAGTAAGGATAAGATTTACAAATAAATACAGGACATTTAGGGATACCGGGTCACTTCGTGAGATCATCAATCATTCCTCAATCATTAATCAATCATTCATCAATCATTCACCAATCACAGTAATTAATTATTCACCAATCAGTAATCAATCATCATTCATTAATCATTACAACTCATTAGCCAAGAATATGGCGTAGTATTAGGCGGATTGGTATCGTCACAAATTTGACAATTTTGTTTGCCAACACCAACAACTTCGCCAAGTTGCGGTCTATGAAAGATCAAATGCTTGTAAGCTGCACAAAATCTACCGTCTCGGTTTCTTTGTTCACTTCACACTTCGTGTAGTGGCGTATTCATTGCAAAATTGGATTTTGGAATATTCGGAAATTTCCGAATAGTCAAGCCACACTGAAATCATAGCCAGTCGATGTACTTGACCATGACTTTTTTGCATGTCTTCCTATATTAGGCAAGATTTTTTTTTATTATTTTTTCATGACAGACGTTTCAGTGTTGCCCATTAGAATTCAGAAAATCGCTTTATTTAAAAAAATGTATTCGATTACCTTTCTGTCAGAGTTTAAATGCCCCACCCATATAAGATTAAGGCATTGATTGTAATTCCTTTTGAGCGGCAAATAAGCCTCTTACACTTTCCCCCCCCCCTCTCTTTAAGTAAATTAAACTAAAGAATCTGTTTACTGGCGTGCTGTTCCTTTCATGTATTCTTGGATAACTTCATTAGGTCCTTAAAAAGAAAATAAAAAGTGATCTCCCCCATTAAATTATCCTTGACAGGCAAATTTCAATAATTTTTGTTTTCATTTTTTGTTGGCAGGATTTTTTCTTTTCAATGACCCTTGAAAGACAAGAAAAAAAAAAGTACACTCAGCTGGCTGTTAAGACATGCACTGATGAGACAACAGCAGGATTAAATGGTGCGAAACGAAAACAGCCATCATTGTTCTCTACTAACTTAAGCTGCTCCCCCTTGTTTTAGAAATGATTTGAAGAAATCAAATCAAATGAAATTCAAACTCGAATACAAATTCAAATACAATTCCATCAAAACTTGTTACACACTCTAAGCGTTCAGATCTTATTAAACTAATTGCATGGAATTACAGGAATATGTTCCCCTACTCTTAAATACTTTCGTTGGTTTTGAATGTAAATAAACAAGAGGCCAGGATGATAGGCTGTAAGATACCTTATAACTGAATAAGGTTTGATTGGAATGATTGGTTTATAGTATGCCAGAGTACATTGTAGTAATTTGGAGGGCCATAGTCATAATATAGGAGAAATGGTGTTTAGAGGAGAAGCTTTTCTGGTGAAAGAAACACGGCATCCATATGTTAGAGGAGATTGGGAAATTTTGCTTCCACTTTTTGTGCACAATTTTCAACGATAACAAACTTCTATTGAGTAAAGCATCCAAAATGTTTACTTTTCCATGACTTTGGCACAGAAATTAGCCTCAATTTGAGCAATGCCATGGGTTATGTTAGCTCTAAAGGCCCCTGACTATTGTGGCTTAGACCCGTACACCTGCAACTTAAGAAAACCCCACAAGAAAAAGTCTTACGGGGTCAAATCGCGCGATCTCAGTGGCTAGTTCACATTAGCCCTACGTGAGCTGAACATGCCCTCAAATCGCTAGTGCAGAATATCAAATACAACATCGCAGACTAAAATAAGTTGATAGTCACCGAGTTAAGCTGCTCGCCTTTGACAGTCATAGTCATCGTTTTCAAAGAATTATGGTCGTTGCAAGTCCGATCTCATGTTGATTGGCATCGTCCGTAAAACGACAATTTCGTTTGGAATTCCTTGTTGGAAGACCCCTATATATTTAAAGGAAGCGATGTTTTTAAACAACGTTTGAAAGTGTGGTGATGGTCCAGGGTAAACTTGTGTAATAAAACTGACAGAAAATGAAGGCAAAAATATCAGGGGATTGATGGTCCAAAAGCGACAAAAAAAAAGTTTGAAAGTATTAAGCAGAAGACGTTTATTATTGACGTTCTCTTTACTTATATACTCAAGTAGTCCTTATAATCATTTAGTCAGGATCACAACCAACGACATTGTGTGTTTTCATTTTACGCATGAGTGGCGGGACCTACAGTTTAAGTTCAATTCCAAACGACAGAATTAAGAAGCTTTTCATGGCAATATTATTCATCTTTTTCCAGAAGACTGCTGAGAGGCAGTTTCTGAAAGAAACATTTCGTTTTGCATGAAGTGTCTGAGCTAAGGTTTGAACCACGGCTAAGCTAATGCACTATCTACTGGACTGCAATGACTTCTATGAAGTCAATTGCTGCTTAAGGACATGA
Source organism: Sarcophaga bullata (assembly GCA_005959815.1). Lineage (NCBI taxonomy): Eukaryota > Metazoa > Arthropoda > Insecta > Diptera > Sarcophagidae > Sarcophaga > Sarcophaga bullata. The sequence continues at coordinate 7,828 of QOCX01002797.1, forward strand.
CGTAGAAAAAGTATGAAGTGTAGGGTGCAGCAATGATAAAGAATTCCTAAGTGAGCCAATTTATATCTTTCACAAGAAAATCATTGGAAAAGAAAGAAAAATAAGCCACAGAAAACCAAATATGAGAAGGAAAAGAAGTTTTTTTTTTTTTTTGGAGAAAAGAAACCAACAAGAACGGAAAGGATTCTTAAATGGCTGAGGGTATTTGCTGATGTCAAAAAAGAAGAAAAACAATAACAACAAAACAAATTTACAATCAATTTTTGTTCAAGCAGAGAGCAAGAGCAGTAGAAGGAAAAGATTGGCCTACAAACTTAACTTTTTTTTTTGTTTTTTTGCTTTCTCTCTCTAGAGGAACTTTAAATAATTCTCTTCCAATAGATTGAATTCCAAGTTGATTAAATCCAATAACACTGAAATGTTTTCTTGTTTTCATGTCAATTTCATTTTGATTTCTTATCAGCATTGGCAAGTAAAACAATTGAAAACAAATACGTTCTGATCTGTTTACATAGCCTAGAGCTGCCTAGAGCTTCCTTTTCAAATAGGTTTTGTTTTTTTTGTTTTAAAGAGAACAATCAAACAATTTAAATCCTTTTTCGTTTCCCCTACCTCTCTATCAGTAGCATTTGGCATTTAAAAGTTTTTACAACAAAGAAATTTCTAAGGATTCTTAACTTTTAATGTTGCTGGTACTGGTAGGTACTGCTGGTATCCATGCATTTAAAGGCAAGAAGATTCCTTAATGTTCGAAGTAATTAAAGTTGAAATGAAAAACGCATTTTAAAAAATGGAATCCTAAAAGAAATGGAATCCTGAGAAAAGAGAAAAAGAAGTTAAAAATAAAATTCAACATTACCGTGTTACGCTAGTGGTAATGATTGTTACCAACAAACTACATGCAAGCAGTCTGTCTTCTAAGCTAATGATGAATTTGTTTAAGAAGTAATACTCGGCACCAGAGGCCACATAAAATAAAATTAATTGCCAGAGCTCAAGTTAACAGCCACTAATTATTTTCTTTCTTCTTTTCTTTTTTTTTTTTGTTTCATTTCTTATCCTTTTTCTATTCTTTCTCTATTCTTCTTACGTCAAGGTTACAGGTCGTTACAACAAGGATTTCTTCATTTTGTTCCTCTTCTTTGTAGCAATTGTAAGTCCTGATGTTTAATTATTATGTTTAAAGCCCAAAAATAAATCAAAAAAAAAAACCCCCAAAGAAAGCCAATTAATAACAAATAAATCCTCTTTTATTGCTGTAAACTTGTGGGTAGATAGTACACTGCCTAACAAAAGTTATCAGGAAAAATATTTACAAGCACTCTTACTGCAAAAATTATGTTTTTAATACAGTCTCTGCTATAAAGAAAACCAAATAAATGCTAGTGTTCAATAATTAGGAAAATATAAAAAAAATTCCAGAGGTTCCCAAATAGTGAATATTTAGACAACGAAAAACCAAATAATCTTCCACATTTCTAAGCTTTCATGTTTCTGCCGATGTTTGTATTCAATAATTTTAAAAACAAAATTTAGTTAAATAAATACTTCCAGAGATTCCCAAGCAGTAAATATATTTAAGTACTTTTCACAGACAACGAAAAAGCAATTAATCTCCACACTTTTAAGATTGAAATTTCTTTTAATGAAATATAGTGCAAATAATTATTCAGTGATTCCCAAACAGGCTAAAATATTTTTTCAAACTTGCCAGTATACTAACATCCAAATCGTTTTTTCCAAACTCTTCACTAAAATATTTTTTTGTTAATAAAAGAAAGGGGAAATAACAAACATTCAGTGATCCCCAAATAGCAAAATTATTTTCTGTAAGCCTTTACAATATAAATATTCAAATACTTTTTACTCTAACTTTAACTAATAAGTTTTAGTTAAAAAAAATAAAGGCAGAGGTTCCCAAACAGTAAACATATTTTTGTTTTTTTTCTATAGAGTACAAAATTTTTCATGATTCTGTGGGTTAATTGAAACATAGAGAAATACAATACCATGCAGCAGTGTTTTTAAGTTAATAAAAGTCATGCAGAGGTTCTTAAATTGTAAATGTTTATTGTTTTTGCCTAAAGAGTACGAGATTTTTTTCGATTGATTTTTATTTTCTTCTTTTATTTTAAAACATAGAGACGTAGATACTATGCAGCGGTTCCCAAAGAAAAAATATATTCTGTCTTATAACTCTTATGTTTGCTTGCCATTCCTTAAGCTTTTTAGTTGTTGCTTAAGTCTGTTAAGAGATATTCTATGCACTGGTTCATTGGCATGTCACATGAATTCGTTTTTTTTATTTTTCCGTGGTTTCTTCTTTATTTTGGAGTAACTATTGTTTGAAACTAACGTTGGGTTCTCTCTCTCTCTCTCTCTCTCGTACATGAATGCAACCATAATGAACCGTTCTTTTGAGTGCATGTGTCTCTCCTTCCTTTCGAACCTAACCTAATCTACAAATTCACAGAACACGCTAAATAGCATGCCTATCCTTTGGATATCCTTTTAGCAGATACAGTAGGGGATAGTGGAAGGTACATCTTTAGGGTGGCAATCGCAATCGCTCAATTGTAGCAAATGCTTGTTTCTTAAAATTCTGAGTCAAGGACTAAGTAATCAATGGATTTGAAATTCGTGAGGAATGTGCTCAAATTTTCTAAACGACTGTTGTGACAATTCTGATTTAAATTGCACTCCAAGTGCGTGAGTGCCATATTGGAGCGTCTATTCTTTTCCTCGTTTTCTTGTTATTATTTTAACTCCACCTTCGTGTTCATGGATTTGAAACAAGTGCTTCCTATTAAAGTCCTCCCACACTTGTTCTATGACACGGAAACTGAACCTTTATTCGGAACACACATTGTTATACGATGTCAAGCAAACTGCGTCACATTAATGATGATGCCAACAGCGTATATGACTGATGGATACTTAAAATGCGAAACAAATTCCTAGAAAACATAAGAGAGCAGGAGTTATATGAACATGTGCTTGAAAGCTACTATTGGCATGAAATAATGAATTTGAATGGAAATAAAATTGCCAAAAAAATTTGACGTCCAAACTACACAAATGCCGATGACATCTAATTATGCCAGGATGAAAATAGTGGCGGTTATTCTTACTTTTTTCTCTTTCGTATTACATAGGGAGCAGGGAGTTAGTTATGTGAAGATGCCCTACTCTAATGTAGATGGTAAACTGTGTTCATATTTATGTTGCCTATATTGACTTCGACTATGAGGGCTTAGGGATGATGCACTGGCCAGGATAGGTACATAGCTTACACTCTCTGTCATCTTATAGGGCACAGGTGTTCTAATTACATCAGTTAAATTGGGCAATTTCTGTTTGTTGCACTTACTTACGTACTTACATACCTATTTGGCCATTAACAACCTGATTAATGGATTGAGGTCTGCTTTAACACATCCTTCCAGGCGTCTCAGCTTCTAGCGCGCCTTCGCCAGTTGGTCATACCAATCGTTGACACGGCTTCCTCAATTTGGTCCTTCGGATGCAAACAAGATCATCTTTTTCGCCGACTCTTGCAAATCCTGCACTAGTTCGATCATATCGTTCCAATAGAGGAAGTCACTCCGGCGTGACGGGTATTTGAAGCGAGGATTTGCGAAACTCAGCTCCGTCACGCCGGAGTTACCTCCTCTATACGTACGACATGGTTGAACCAACGCAGCCGCTATATGTTAGTACACTGCACAACGTCCATGTCGTTGATGAGCTCATACATGGTTGTTGCACAGGGTGGCTGAATGTCATTGGCAATGTGAGAAACGTTGAATATTGCTGAGGCCTGCTGGACTGATGTGAACAAGAGGAGGACTAATGGTTCTAAATAGTAAGACCAGCCATCCTACTGTTGTGATGCTGCTTTGTTGTAAGGCATGCTGATACAATTGGCAGATCTTAGAAGGTGGAAGAGATTGTCCTTCTGCTCATGTGGCAATGCTTTGCTCTTGTTATGAAGAGGCAAGGGTTGTTGTTTTTCATTCTATGTCAACGTTGACTGAACTTTTGAAATTAAAGGTCAAGTTGGGAGAGAAACTGTTTGATGCTCGAGTTGGTAATTGATTTGAGGCAATACATTGGATCTGATCATGGCTCAAGGCAGCTAACAATTCAATTGGACTTAACATAAGCTTTTTGTAAAAGTGTCAATAGGCTTCGAACAGCATCAAACCAACCTTGACCGGCCATAGAGAATGCTTAGCAGTCTCCTTGTTTTTGGTTTTGTAACAAATGTTACACAATTTATGGAAAATAAATTCATAAATAAAAAGGACCAAAATGGAACAGCTAGGGTGTTACTATGGCAAGGAAAATAGTTTTAGGCATGTGCGTACAATACAAGCGAAATTATCGACAAAAAAAAAAAGAAGGAGAAGCCATTTCCTTACGTAGACTAGAGCCTTTAAAGCCTTCAGTTTTTATGCAAATATTGAGCACACATATGGATGCAACGAATATCATAAATTAACCCTTGTGTAAGCAATCTAATGTGTGTTCGCTTTTGTTTAGTGTTGCCAAATGTTGATTTAAAAAGTATGTTCCTGAACTAGTGCTACCACCATGAGAAAAGTTTTTGCCAGAACAAATCAATTTTAATTACAAACTAATTAAAACGATGTGTGAGTGTGTGTGTGTGTGTGTGATTACTTTGTAAACTAATTTACACGCCCACACACAGTTATTTAACCGTTTAAGCGGTTTAGTTCAACAGCAACTTTGATACATTGGCTGTTCCTAAAGACAGCAATTGCTTGCTGCAATTACTTAATTATGAGGCCAAGTAGTTTTCGGTTTTAAGCCGTAACATGTTAAAGAGATTTTAAATGTTCGGCTGAAAGAGCTTTAAGCATTACAAAAAAAATTTAAAAATGTTTGTTTAATACATTCCGAAAGAGGTTAGGGTTAGGTTAGGTTATGTGGCTTGAAATCATTTTTTCTTTAAAAAAATTGCCAGATGCAGCTGCGGCTTTAGTCTCTGGAGTGACTAGGTCAGCCCAACATAACTTATTTATTTAAATGGGGATTGACAACCCGATTATCGGGCTGCTTTGATACATCCTTCGCCAGTTCTGCACGCCAATCGATGACAGGGCTTCCTCGATTTGGTCCTACTAACGCAAACAAAGTCGTCTTCGTCTCCGATTTCTGCGAATTCCCGCCTCAAATACTCGTCTCACCGGAGCTGAGTCAGCAAAGCCGATGGGCGTTAATACGCTGCATAATGTTCACATTGTTGTGAGCTCATACAACTCATTGATGGATCGAATGCGAAAATCATCGCCAACTCGCACTGGACTGAAGTTCTTACGTAGGACTTTTCTCTCGAATACTGTCAAGGCTGCTGCATCCGTGCTTAATAGTATTCATTCCCCTACGACACAAAGCAGCACGGGGAGTATGAACTTCTTGTTTGATGAGAGTTTTAGGTTGGCAGAGTCACCGATCCACATTTCTTTGAGAACGACGTTCGCCAGAACATCACTGTTAAGGGTATGCTGTAGAGAGCGATAATTACTAACTTCTTTTGGCTTGAATTGGATAATATGAACACGAACTATATGCCGCTTCAATCAGGCTTACATTTTGAATATTCTGCAAGAGCGATTTAAGGGCATGGTCACGATTCTACAAAGAGATAACCTGAAATGGCCACCAAATCTTAAGATTTATCTCAGCAACATTTTTTTCTTGTGGGGCTTTCTTAAGTTGCAGGCGTAGGTGAATAAGCCACAACTCACAGCAGTCGTCACACCCCGCATAACCTGTGTCTTTTGACAAATTCAGAATGATTTATAAGCCGGAGTCATGGAAAATAGGACACTTCTGATGAGTTCCACCCAGAGAGTCCGACGTCTAGAGATACGTGAATACCTTCATAAAACTATCGAGATGCTGAGGAATGATAGACAGAAATTATAGTTCTATGAGGCAATAGAAACTAACGGTATTACAACAGGGGCCTTAGAAGCTATGCATTTTGGGATGCGACTTATCTGGCCAATAAAACCCAGAGACTTTAATAAAACTGACAGAAAAACTGAGAAGTAATGTCAAGCAAGAGCTATAGGCAGTCGAACAATGGAGAATGGAAGCAATGGCATTATAATTGGACACTTTGATCGTACTTCAGCGCCCTTTTTTATGCTAAACGCAGCTACCAATTTAATCTTATTTCTCTGAAATGTATTCTTAAATGTTTTAGAAAATTTTCTTTATTTTTGAATTTCTTTTCCTTCTTAAATAAATTGTCCATTATACTGGCAATAAATTTTAAATAATGTTTGATTTTCTAAAGCATAATTAAAGGCGTTTGTTAACGTATAAAATAACAATTTTATGGCAAATGTCATGAACTATTTTTGGCTTTTTATTATATAAAGTGTCATGTTTAATTTACATAAAATTGACATTTTCAAAAAATTTTAAGGCTTTAAACAAGAAACGAAAGAAGATTTAAAAAAAAAAAAATAATAATAACAGCGAAAGCGCCTAAAAAGCTGTTGCAAAAATATAAATAAAAAAATGCTGGTATAAACACAGGGGGAAAAAACAAATAAAACAAAAGGAAATTTATTACGATACGGAGTATAAATGTGCTTAAAATATGCTCGTATTTAAATATTTTGAATAAAATTGTAACAACAACAACAATACCAGGAATAGAAAGGATTTGGCTAAAGTCGATTACTGCTTAAATAGGATTCCATTTTGTATTGAAATAAATAACAACACTTAAGCAATAACTGTTGTAACAACAACAACAACAATTTAATTTCGCATTTCATAACGTTATTTAAGGCTTTAATGGCCATTTTTTTTTTTTTTTTTTTTGTGGCGTGTAGAGAGTTATGGGTGTAAACGAGCCTATCATGACAATGCCAAATAATTTTAATGACAATAAAATTGACATTAGGCTGAGGTTGATGCTGATGCTGATGTGGCGCCATTAAATAGAGAAAAACAAAAAATGCTTTCCATAATTGTTAGAAGATAGCCAATAAAAAAGCCGTTAAAGCCTTTAGAAAAATGTCTTTCCTTTTTATGCAATGATCATTTGTAATATTACTTTACACGAAAACTTCTAACACAACCCACGTATTCCTGTTAATGAATATTAAATAGAAATTCCTTTGATAGCCATTGAAAATGTTTTTCCATCACACTCACTCACTCAACCATTTATTTAATGGCCAAAATGCTAGCTTGTAAACAGACAAACAATATGGCTTGGCAAGGACCTTTGAATTATGGCCGCTTATATTACAAATAAAAACCGATTTTTAACCGACCATAACATAATTATTAATTAAGGATTGTAGAGAAGAGAGAGAAAGAAGAGAGAGAGAGAGAAGAGAGGTAAAGGAGAGTGAGAGAGATTTGTTTCTAACAGCTGTATTAAAGGACAATATTTTATTGTTATTATAAATTGTATCACAACAGATAAAATAAAATCAAGGATACTTAAATGAAAAGGATTTTTTATGAAAAATTCTTCTGTAGGGAAACAGCCAAATAAGGAAGGCTCTTGTTCCTAATGGCTTTCAGAAAATCTTTTTAATTATTCACAATCTAATTTCCTTACTTTATTGGCTGTTAAAACACTTTAGCCAGGATTACAACATAGCTTCTAACGCCATCCATTTTGTGTATGTTACTCTAATACATGAGTGTGGCAGTACCTACAGTTAAATGGTGACTCCGAACAACTGATTTTTTTAAGAAACTTTTCATGGCAATTTTATTTTATTCTCAGAGTTCTTGCAAGAAGATTTTTGAGAGGAAGTCGCCAAAAGAATTTTCTTTCAGCCAGTGGTTTACCAGGGTCTGGTCTAATAAGCCAACACTCTACATACTAGGCTACTGTGATTTCATTGAGTGTAACGCAATTCTTTCCTTTTTTTACACATTTTTTTTACTGCATTCCAGGTGTCTTCTCTGTTTACCATTTTTATCACAATGTTTCTGTCACGCCTCGTCTAATAAGCAAACACGCTGCCTACCAGATTACGGTGTTTTCACTTAGTGGAACTCAATCTTTCCTTGGACATTATATGTTGTACCCAGGTGTCTTCACTGTTTACCATTTTTAGCACGATATTTATGTCATGTTTTCAGTAGAACTGAATCCCTGACCGATCAGCATCTGGATTAGTTTGGTGTTTACTTCGCGGTTTTTTCTGTTTTTCTACACTTGGAATCCGGAAATCAGCTTGTATGTCTACCTGCGGTGCTGTTCATTGTCCTAATTTCCCAAGGCTATTATATTTAAAAGATTTCTTGTTACATGCTTGTTTTTCTCAATGCCTGAGGCGTCTCCTGCCTGGCATCCCAATGCCTAATGGAATGATTTCCATATTCCATTAATAACTAGGGAAGCGTGGGAGGATACCTATACACAGATGTCACACGAATATCATCTATTTGTTGGTAGTTATCTAGCTCTGGTTCGAGCCCAGATTTCAGAATTATATACTATTACCAGCCCCCACAAGTAATTTTTTCCTGTTTGGTAGAGTTTCAACGACGTTTACTATCATTCCACTTAATTGTGTTGTTAATTTAGCTACTTTCGATGTTATTCAGTCTGCTATGTCCTTTAGTATTTAGTCTGTAAACACTGTCTTTGTTCAACCAATATGCTGAAGACAGTTATGGATGAGGGCAGATGACGTCTCTCTACACGTCGCCACTTTCATTACTTTAAAGAAGTTGAGAGATGGGTTGAGTGCCTTTGTTTTCGAATAAGAGTGTGGGCTCAACATCATAATATGTGTACAACTATGCTCTCCCGCAATACCTTTTAAGCTTATCAATGTGTCGCCTTTATACATTTTAAGGAGAATGGTTTCTAAACCATACAACATCGTCCCATGATCTTTCCAAAGCAACGGCAGAGATTCAGTGTTCAGAGTAGCCTTACTGGTATCCTCTTTATCTTCAAATACTTTGGCTACTTTCCATTCCTGTGTGGGTGGAATTTGTTAGAAATTCAACTTTCTTTTTATCATTGTTATCGATAACATTCCTTACTTAGTTATTCGTGTGTCGTACGTTTTCTTAAATTTACAGTATCGCCACTGCAAGGATATAACAATTCCTAAATACACGCATCAGACAATACATCACACCGAAATTGTGTTATCGATTACGAGTTAGTTATTACTAAATATCGATAACTTTTAAAAACGCAAATAATTACGAAATGCTTTAAAAAATATATTTAAATTCGTATTAAAAATCCCATTTTAATATTTTTTTATCATAGTTATCGATTTATAGTTATTACACAATATCGATAACTTTTAAAAATTAAAATTATTACAAAATACTTTTAAAAAATAATAAAATTTGTATTAAAAATTCCATTTTAATTTTTATCATTGTTATCGATAATATTTCTTACTTATTTATTTGTAAATGTAACTGCGTCTTGTGTTCTGTTGAATCAATTTAAAAGAAATCAAAGAAATTTTTTAAAAATATTTCTTCATTTAAATTTATTTATTCATCTGCCATAGGAGAATAACAAAAATTTTGATTTCATTAGAAATTCCCTTGAAATTCAACGAAATCAGATTATTAGACAATGATGCCAAATTATGGGCACTTCGTAATACCCAAAAATTTTGTGAAATCAATTCAAATGGAAGAATATGAGGATGATCATTGTAATCAAATTTTAAGGGTGTCCCTTGTTTTGAAATAATTGAGGAAATTGTTCTAAACGTATACACTCACTCTACGGAAAGATTTTGGTACTACAGCGATACGGAGTCCTTAGAGTTTAGTCATTAGTTTAGATTTATCGTTCTTTACATTGATCAATTCTTTAGGAAGCTGTCAGTCCCGCCAACATTAGATCACAAAGGCTCCAAAAGAAGGAATTTGAAGCTCTATTCACATACAGGGCACATCCTTTAAATCATAATTCCATTCAGTCAATACAGAATATTTATTTCAATGTTTGTGTATCTGTGTCCATGTGTACATATGCGTGTGCAATTATTAAGTACCATTGTAATCGAATACATTGTTTATTTTGTTTTGTTTTGTTCTGTACTTTCTATAGCAATTCAGTTCAATTATGAAATTTTAATACCCTTTAGAGAGTGACTTGTTTTGGAATTTATTTCACAGCCAAAGCAATTCATATGAATTGTGTTGAAACAAATCGCAAGGAATTAAAACAACAACAACAACAATAGCAAAAAAATATAATTTTCTAAAGCCACAATTGCTTTTTTTTTAACATTGTTATTGAAAGAAGAAAAACAAAGAAACATTTAAATGCTCGTTAACAAATAAATATCGATAAATAATATTAAAAAGAAAAACAAAAACAAAACACAAATAATTGATTGGAATTGTAAAGATTTTAAGTGCTTGATATCGCATTGTAAGTTCAATTAAAAAATTTTTGTATTGAAATGTTTATTTTTTCTTTTTTGTTTTGTTTTTTAATCTTTTTAGTCATAAATAGTTAAAGTGCTTTTAAAGAATACCGTAACAGTGATACATTTTTATTACATGAGTGATCAACAAACAATGCGGGAGAATAGAACGTCAATCCTTTTTAGATACGATAACAAAAAATTTTTGAAATTTTTTAATGGCATTCAATTTAGTTAGTTTTCTATAGAAAAGTTATCGATTTAGTTAGTTTTCTATAGAAAAGTTATCGATTTAGTTAGTTTTCTATAGAAAAGTTATCGGTTTAGTTAGTTTTCTATAGAAAAGTTATCGGATTAGGTAGTTTTCTATAAAAATGTTATCAATTTAGTTAGTTTTCTATAGAGAAGTTATCGCCTTTAGTAAATTCTTTATAGGAAAGTTATCGTCATTTTCTATAGAAAAGTTATCGCTTTTAAGAAATTTTCTATAGAAAAGTTATCGCTTTTAAAAAATTTTCTATAGAAAAGTTATCGCTTTAATAAGTTTTCTATAGAGAAGTTATTGCTTTAATAAGTTTTCTATAGAAAGGTTATCGGTTTAGTTAGTTTCTTATGGAAAAGTTATCGGTTTAGTTAGTTTCTTATGGAAAAGTTATCGGTATAGTTAGTTTCTTATGGAAAAGTTATCGGTATAGTTAGTTTCTTATGAAAACTTATAGGTTTAGTAAACTTTCTATAGAAAAGTTATCGCCTTTAGTAAATTCTTTATAGAAAAGTTATCGCTTTTAAGAAATTTTCTATAGAAAAGGTATCACTTTAGTAAATTTCTTATAAAAAAAATGTTATCGCTTTTGTATAAAATTTTATTTTCTATTTGATTTTTGATATCGATAACACTCCAAAATGTTTTTGATGAAGTATTTATATCAAGTTGTTGAAGTATTTCGATAAGTCGTATAAGCTTTTGCTTGTTTATTTTTGTATTTTTTGTTTTTTATTTTTTAATTGATTATTTATACAATTGTTAACATTATTAAATATTAGATTTAAAATAAATAAATTTCATTTCATTTCATTCGATTTGATTGTTTCCTTTACTTTTTTATTCGATATATCTTCCACAATAATTGAGTATCGAGTACGATATTGTTTACAAATTGTTTAACAATAATACACACACACACACACACAAATAAATTCCGATATCTGCGTGATGTGCTTTCATTTTTCGCTTTCATTTTCAAAAGTGTTCAATTGAATTGGTTTGTTTATGTGGCCATAAATTTGAACATTTTCATTGAAGTGTTCAAAAAGATAAACGAAGAAAAAAAACGAAATTTAAAGAAAAAAAATTCGATTTTATCGGTACACACATGACTTGAAGAAAAGCCGAAAGAATTCTTTGAAAAATTGCTGAAAGGGAGAAATTATTTTTTAAGAATCCACAAAAAAAAAAAAAATAAAAAAAAACTGCTTGTCTGGATGGAATGGAATTTTAATTTTAGCGCTCTTTCTAAAAATTGTATAAACATTGGCCTATAAAGTCATACGATAGCAGACAATAAAAAAATTATAAGAAAATTTTGTTATTTTAAATTATATAAGAGTGTTATCGAAAGCACTTTTATCGATAAGGTGTATAATATCAACAACTATTTATACTGCAATTAACCGTAACCATATTAATATTCGTATGAGAAATACGAATAGTCATCGAAATCAATCGATAATTAACCACATTATGGCAAGACAAAGGAGAACATAAAAATTTCTTCATCAACGGATTTCTACAAATTCTTTAAATAAAAATTATTAAATATCGATTACAATATTGAAATTTTATATCTTCCCTGTAGAACACATATCCAAGCGATAACAAGTTTACAAAAAGGAAACTCTTTTAGGAAACCTTTTAAAGCGACAACTTACCTATAGAAAATTTCCTAAATCGATATCCTTTCTTTAGAAAACTTACTAAACTGATAACGTTCCTATAG